>JAAAYG020038862.1:0-13447 GCA_009936455.2 Tomocerus minor
TTCGTAGTGAGGTGTGGTATGTCCCGTGTAAAAACCGTGCACGTGTTTAAAGCCTAATCGAGAGTTGCTATTGCTTGGTCGCTCCAATGCAATGCCTCCTGCCTGAACAAGGGCTTGATCATTGATCCCTATAATCCAGCCTGAGTCTGCAGCAGCACTAGGTATAGCAGCTGGGCTTTGTGGTGGATTGGGAAATTATTTACATGCTTATTTTATCCGAAACTGCACGACAACAGCAGAATCAGGGAAACTCGGAGAACACAATTTATGGAGGCGTTCAAAACGTGGTCAAAAGAACTGGGGTTTTAGCTCAAGCATACCATGAATTTAGTCACGTATATATTTTGACTGACAATTTTTACAGCTGTAAAGTAAAGCTGCAAAAGTACTTAATTAAATTACCTGCAACAGTTTATTAGGATAACAACAATTAATTGAAAGGGTTAGGTTGAATCTAGTGATTTTAAATTTTCGTATGCTGTTTATGCAAAGTGAAACAAATAGTTGTGGACAGGCTGCTTTAACCATTTTCAACTGAAGGAATTGAATTTTTGGATTCTCCAGTACATATGTCAATAGTAATAACTGTTAAATGTAACATATATCCCATTAAAGAAAAATAAATGAATCGTAATACTATGTTTATTGTACATCATCACCATTTCCACCCATCGCATGCATAAAATATGAGAGTGTATATGAAAATGGCACTACAGTCACTGATCCTAGGAATGTAGCATTTTCGTTAACTTTTTAACACAGACACTACACTAGCAATAATACTTTTATGTCGTATGGTCGTATTTGTTGCATACGATTTGATTATATAGATTGTTTAAAAACCGAAATCGCTTTATACGGTTGCCGAATATCACATGTATATCATGGGTGTTGCATATATTCATGAAAAGAAAGAATTTATTCATGTATCCATTAATAAAAGGATTACGCAGAATTTTCCTTTCTTGGCAAATATATTTATATTTATCACTTTGACTTTCAGTAGGGGCCAAAAATTGTCAATTTTTCCTTATTGTCGACTGCAGCGTAACTTTTTGCCAGCATGTATATATTATTTACGGAGTGCTAAAGTTACTAGTCACATCTCAATTCTCAGAATGTGTTCCTAACCTAGGTAGCATTTTTTTTACAGTTTCTACACATTTGCTATGAGCATAGCAGTTTCGTAGTAATGGTGACAAAGATTATGCTAAAATTAAAAAAAAAACCCTTAGGCATAACAATAGTGAGAGTTATGGGATATTACGTCCATCGATTGCATACTCGTACCAGTTGGAAAACATCAAACCGCGTGAAATTTAAAAATATATTATAAAACTAGAAATCAAATCAATTTATTTCTTGCATGTGCGACAAAAATATATACTGTATAGGTTACTATTTGTAATACTATTTATAATAATCATATGTGTGGCATGAGTTACTATTTCAGCCTTCTATTGAATTTTATATGAATTTTATTTTTTTTTGAATTAATTATACACGCCTTTTTAGCGCGGTATTTATGTTCCTTTAATTCTCAATGTTCCAATTTTAATGACTTCTCCTAGACGCCATGTAATTGTAATCTGTACCCTAAATTACTCATTTCTTAAATTCTTAACCAATAATAATAACATTATGTTAATCCAATTCTTACTTTCTTGTAAATGTTATAAAATAAATCGAACCCAATTAAGTCTTCAAAAGCAGTCAGTGGAGAGCATGAGTCCTCAATACTTAAATACAAATTCTCATGTCTTCATCTTTTATTCTTCACTCATAATGGCACTGCACACACCAATCCAGCAGAACCAACCTATTGAAAATACTTTCCATTCTTATGATTTTTAGCACATATTAATCATCATCATGCATTGCCAACCATTCATATTTTACATGAACTTTTTCACATATGCAGATCCGGGCGTTTTAATATACTAAGCAAAACAAAATATTAACCTTATTCTAATTTCTATATTTCTAAAAATATTTTTGACAGAAAAACTTGATGAGCTTAATTGCCACGAGATTCTAAGTAGATTGCTTAAGTGATTGTCGGAATTTTTTATCATTGATATTTAAACACATAACTATCTTTCTATTACGATGCAAACCAATTTAACCGTAATTATCTTTTGGGGAAATTATATAAATTTTTAATAGTTATTATGGAGAAATTATATGAATATTGACAGAAGAGAAGCCTCAGCGTGCTCGCATATCAACAGTGAGCTCTATTAATTAAATGTCAATTTGGAAATTGGCAGTACTAAAATATTCAAGCTTTGCAAGTAAACAGAAAGGAGTGAAAAAAGCTTGAAGATGAGCTAAATTGGCATGAGTAGTGTGCATTTGCAGAGTGCAGTTGTTGCGTCACTTTCTCCTGTATTCAGAGTGAAATAGTCGCTATGAATGCATTTCATTTTCACCACCCATTCTTCCAGGATCCGGGGGGTTGTCAGTGTCTAATTTTTTGTTAGGGTCATATTTGGGGTCACAGAAATTTTTCAAACAAAAGTATTATTTCACCATTTCCGTCATAACCCAAAAACAAATCAACAAAAAGTTCCAGTTTTCACCACCCATTGTTCCAGGATCCTATGCTTCTGGCTTTTCGATAGGGTCATTTTTGGAAATGTTTTTCCAAAACAAACATTTTTTGTCAGGGAAAAGAAATTCTGAGACCGACAGCAGCTGAGACCGCGGCGACAAAACAAATTATTAGTCTTCTTTTAATTTCTCACAAGAAAGACATTTTTGACAGAAAAAAACCTGATGAGCTTAATTGTAATGAGATTCTAAGTACCTATACTGCTTAAGTGATTGCTCAAGTGAATTTTTTATCGCTGTTACTTCAGACTTCAACACATTACTACCTGCCTATTATGATGAAAACCAATTGAGCCGTAATTATTTTTTGAGGAAATTATATAAATTTTTAATAGTTATTATGAACAATTGATGTGAGTATTTACAGAAAAGAAGCCCCTAAATGTCCGCATATCAACAGTTAGTTCATATTACCTACTTAAAGGTTAATTTGGAAATTGTACTAACATATTCAAGCTTTTTGCAGATGAACAGAAAAGAGGGAAAGTGGAGCCTGACACACGGGGAGCAGTAATTAAAAATGATTGCTTAATAATCCAGGAAGGTAGAAATCAATGAGATTGCTGACTGTAGTGTTCCTGACAATAAAACAGGCAAATAAAACACATTGAGAAGCTACTATATAACATAAAATGCCTAAGCTTCTTCGAATGGACATTGACAAATTGGAGGATAATAGTAGCAATTTATTCAATATAAGTGTATCTACGATCACAAGCGTAAATAGTTTGACAATTGAGAAATCAATCAATCGTTGAATACAACTCAATAATAATGATTGTGCCACAAACAAAATTACTAGCATATTTCACCGTGCGAAAATTTTGTACTCGCAGAGGAAAATGAGAAGGGCAACTCCTATGCCAAGTCCTAGAACACAAAATGTCATTTGGAAATTTTGGAATGAGAGAGGTTTTATAGATGTGCCTTGTCCTGAGTGTAATTGCTCTAGTTTCTGATAGACTTCCCCATTTTTATTTTTCATCATATTTTGTTTTCCCAAACTTTTGAAATAGTAATTAATATGTTGCTCCCATTTGAGAAAGATTCCCGTATCGTACAATGCTCCTGTTATAGAATTGAAAGTGTCTGCAAAAATGGAGTTTTTCTGGAATCCCATGCTCATGGTTGTCCGATGGCCGGAGTCTTTCGCAAAGACGAGAGGTTCTATTCTTGTGTTGAGTGTAAGAACGGATGCAGCGATGTTCTCGATGTAGGGCGACCATCCTATGCACACACTCCTCTGAGTGACGAAAGCCTGAGTCAAACAATTCTCTGTCGATGAATCGTATTTCAATCGCCTTCTTATTCTTTTGATTTTCGGGGAATTGCTCTCTTTGAAGAAAGTTTGTTCGACAACTCCTTGGGCATTCAGGGTCACTTGGTAGTCTTCCCTTTCAGACAATTCCTGGTAGCTCTGTGGAACAGGCTCAACCAAAGGAAATGTGAGATTGCTCTTCAGAGTGCTTTTGTAGGCCGTGCTGATGATGATTTGGAGCAATAGACACAGTCCGGCCAGGAATTTAATTCTTCGAGCACGAGAATCTGAGACACCTTGTTCTATGAAAAGAGTGAAGGGAATACATAGAGAGTCAACGGTATAGTCACTCCAATAAAACTTCAGTTTTGATTGAAAGCGAATGCATTGCGTTAAAAATAGAACGAAGGCTATGACGATAAAAGTGAGGAGAAACCAAGCCCAAACTTCAGTTTCAAATGGCGCAATAATGGCACCCCATTTTAGACTTCTTGTCGGAATGCTAGTTGCAAAAATGAGATCTGCACTTCCGAAAGTGGATGAGTAGTCCACCCACTTGGACCAGGTTGAGTCATGACCCAGAAAATATGAAAATGCAAATCCTCGTTCTTGATAGTATAAATTTGCATACATCCCCGTCCAAGTTCCATTCGGGAGTAACTGCCCATACTGTGGCCCAGAATAAACCAAAGACTCAAATGTAAAATTGAATGTCTCAGAGGCTGCTACGACAATGTTGTAGTGATTGCCGGCCAAAGTCTCTTTTCCTGACTTCGGCTCTCTGATTTTGAATAGCCACGGAGGAAATTCACACCCACACACCTTGAAGTGCCTCCCACGTAGATTTCTTCCCATACTTCCTCTCGAAACTTTCTTCTTTGAGGACATTGCCCTTTCTCCGTCAACTTTCTCAATCCTTCCGGTAAATATCCAAGGATCTGTGTAGACAGTGAAGTCTACCCTAGCTGATATTGCACTAATTCCATTTTCGTCCGACGGAGAGATAGCTACTCCCATTTTCGATTTTAATCCTAAAACATTTTCTTCGGAAAATATGGAATCAAGAATACTAGTACGGCCAATGATAAGTACAGAGTCTCGCCGGCGGTTTACATTTTCTCTTATTTCATGTAGAAGGAATTCTTTTGCTTCCGCTCTGAATATCCATATGATAAACAAAATTGAATCTAAATTATGGTACTTATCCCTTTCCTCCACATTTATTGATATATCCACTTGAACTTGTGAGGATATTAAACTCCAATCAAATGAGCCATTTAAACTTTCGTATAGGACTGGCCGAATTGTTCTTCCTTTTCTCAGCCAATCTCCACACAAAGAGGTAATTAAGTTTTCTAACTGATCTTTAAAGTAATTTGGATAGCTCTTCTCCTTCATATCTCCTTCCATTTTCTTGGAAACAGTGAAAGAAATAAGTAGTGAAAAAAGTAACAGTGACACCTTTGCACACATCTTTTCCTACAGAACTTCTACCCAGAATATTTTGTCCTGAATGATCATTAAAAATCAGCACTGTCCATTTAAATTGTCTTCCGAGAGTAGGAAAGACATAATTAGCCTAATGTAGCTATTTCATCAGAGAAACGGGCTAACGTCGACTTATTGTTTCAATCACTTAAAGTTTTTGCCATGAGTACATACAATGACTACACTAATTCAACTTCTAATGTTCTAATACACAACGATTTAGTCAAGGAGAGGTTGGTTTTGCTACTTTGCTAAACAGTATTAAGGGCAAAACAATTTCTTTTCAGTAAAAGGAAAATGCAAGGCTTATTTTTGTTCCCTGCATTGCTTTCGTGAAATTCAAATGTAAAAAACTTCAAAATCAGATAACAAAAGCTTAAACCTGTTCAAAATAATTAAAAATTTGGTAAAGAAATATTTTGAAAGTTTTGATTTTTTTAGGGAATTTTGACAAAACAAGATAAAACATTTCAATGAATTAGTCCTACTCCAAGCAAAGATAACAGATAATCAAAATTGAAAAAGAGGGTGCCGCAGAAAAATAATATGGATGCATTTGCAGGGTGCAATAGTTACGTATCTTTCTTTTATTACTTCGAAAAGCTATCAACCACTCCTTAAGACAACCGAAAACAATCGATTTCGTATGTGATGGGAAGAAACCTTCAGTCTGTCAGGCAACTGTAACTTATGCTTGTTATAGATAATTATATTTGATCTACATAACTTTGATAATGAAAGTAGAGTTTCGTGGTCGTGGCAGTATCATCGCTGCTTAAACCTATGATATATCATTACCTCAATCCTGAAGGAAAAATTAAGCCTATTGGAAACTTCATCCAGTACTTTGCATTGCATTTCATTGATGCTAATTTAGGAAAGCCACTCGCTGATGATAGCTCTCTTAGCAAAAATTTATTAGCATTGCTTATGTGATGTGATGTCTACGCCTTGTCTTAGCTTTTCAAATCATAACTTTTTCTATGGACACAGAGTGGAGAAAGAGTGCTCTCTCTGTCCTTGTCCGAAACCAATTACGAGACAAAAATATCAAGCTTGGTTTTCTTCTCTAATTAATACACTTATGAATATTTGAAGGAATATTGTGTACTTTTCTTTCACAAGTTATATTATGGCATATTTAGTTGAATTGTTATTGCCACACATATTATTCTGCACAGTAGAGTAAATTTATAGCTCTCTATACCTATGCATATCTAACATGATTTTATTTTAGGGCTCTATAATGGCAAAGCGTTTATTTTAAAAATTAAAAATTGTCTGTCCTACATGCTACTCGGGTGTATTGAATGAGCCATACATCACAAATACATAGGTACCTACTTTAAATAAAGCACTTCAATCGATATGCCTTCAGGATTACTTTGCCGTATGTATTTATAGTTTTAAGTCCCAACCGCATTTGCTACTAATAGATTTGAATTGGTTGGGAGCAACTAACACCTTAGGTCTTATTTACAGCTCTGGAGCATAGTACTTTTACCTACCTAAAGAAAAACAGACGCTGCTAGAGCAGGATCTCCCTCTCACTGCACTTGGACACATTTCATTCAATTATTCAAATTCAAAGTTGTTAATCTAAAAATCCACTCACTGAACTCAACTACAAAAACGTAAGTTATGTTTTAGGCTCTGTTCCCAACCATTTTGTTGAAAACAAATTTTTGTGAATAAAGTTTACAACATTTATAAGATGTAGTATAGATTGCAGATAAACGAGCGTACAACTTATAAGTTGCAAAATAGCAATCGCTACCTACTGATAAAACTAGCTCATTTACATAGTTTACCATCCTATCAGCGATTTATGCACAAGGTAGACCAATAAACATTATCACCTATTTAAAATATTTAAATTTTTATACTGTTTGACAGAGAAATGAGCAGAAGAACCAATCTTCATGTCCTGGTAAGTTATTGTCTACAAAATGCTAAGATGCATGTTCTTCATATTCAATAAATCTTTACGGTTTGATTAAGACGGTGGTCTTTTATTTTAGGCAATTACGATGCAGACTCAGGAAAATCCAGAAAACGGTAAAGTGAAAATATTTATATCTTAGTCACTCACATATTACCGAATAGCATTGGATAAAAATATTATACAACTAGTATTATAATAGATATTAAAATTAATTATTATCAATTTAAATGAATCGCCTGTTTATATTTTCACATGAAGGATAAAGATCAAATAATGTTTCAGGCTTACAATTACTACCCGGTATAACCGGCTTAGCGGGTTAAGGGGCATTTTTTTGTTCATTAGTTTTTGAGTTATGACAGAAACGTTGAAAAAAGACCTTTTTGTTTTTGAAAAATTCCTGTGACCCCAAATATGACCCTAACAAAAAGTTAGACACTTCCTACTCTTCAGGATCCTGGAGGAATCGGTGGCGAAAACGACATTTTTTTTGTTTATTAGTTCTTGAGTTCTACGAGAAATTGAAATTTTACTTTGAAAATACATTTGTGGGGGTAATACAAGCCTTGACCACTTTTATCTCCTGTCACGTCCTATAGTAAAAACGATTTACTTGTAGTCCTGTACTGTGTTAGTTAGCTAACTTGTATATTGTATTGACTTTTGAAGTATATGTTTTGGTATTTCATCTGAATGCTGTGGCTATATAATTAATGAGATTTTATCACATTGTCTATATATGCAAAAATATGAATCAGGGACCAGGAATATCGATGACCTTCAAAAACTTGTTTGCGAGGCTTTCAATAAGGCAACAGCAACAGTCACAAAACATAATGAAATAATTGTCTCGGATATTGCAAAAAATAATGAAGTAATTGTCTCGGAGATTGCAAAAAATAATGAAGTAATTGTCTCGGCGATTGCAAAAAATAATGAAGTAATTGTCTCGGCGATTGCAAAAAATAATGAAGTTATTGCAAAAACGACTGCTGACCTACACGGGCACATCGAAAGAATGAGTGCTATGTTTCTGAGTAATTTACAGGTATTTTGAACAGATTTACATTCTCCAGTTTTTAAAGATGGGTGGTCGATGATTATGGGTTTGTCCCACCAAAGCTGGTTACTGTTATGTGTAGCAGCCTTTGGGACCTTTAAGGAGAATAAACTGTTGTAAAAAGGCTGTAGCAATGTAGCGGTAATTGATTTACATATAAAATACGAAAACAAAATTCAAAAGTAGAATTTTAAGAAAAGTGCAGGGGGTGGGGCGATTTGGTCCATTTTTCTGGATTTTGTTATTGAGAGGACAGATAACTTAATACTGAAAACAGAATTAGAAAAAGTTGAATTTTAAGAAAAGTGGGTTGGGTAGGGGGCGGAGTGGGTGGTGTGATTTGGTCTATTTTACTGAATTTTGGTATTGAGAGGACACATGACTCAATACTGAAAACAGAATTCCAAAAAGTTGAATTTTAATAAAAGTGGGTTGGTTAGGGGGCGGAGTGTGATTTAGTCCATTTTACTGAGTTTTTTTATTGAGTGGTTGAAAACTTTTGAAAAATATTTTTTCCTAAAAACTTTTGAAAAATATTTTTTTCTGAGAACTTTTTTGAAAAATAAAAATAATTTGTTTGAGCGTTGGTCGTTGGGTTACTTCGCGTCATTCGTTAGTTGGCTTGTCATTGGTCGTTGGCTTCGACGACTGTCGGGTGACTTCATATCGGGCGTCTGTTGATTTCGCATTGGTTGTGGGGTGGCTTCATGTCGGGCGTCGTTTGGCTACGCATTGGTCGTCTGGTGCCTTCGCGTCGGTCGTTGGGTGGCTTTCTCACCGGGTGCCTTCGCATCGGTCGTCGGGTATTTTGGCATCGGTCTTTGGGTGGCATTGTGTCCACAAATGTAGTACCTAGCTGATAACTACGGGCTTGTGAGTGAGAGAGGAATGAGTCCAGGGCATGAAAAGGCAGCTTTTTGACTTTTTGCCGAATGGCCTTTTTGCTTGCCTTTTTGCCTGTCAAAATTAGCAAAATAGCGCCTTTTTGACTTTTTACTCTTTTGCTTTAAAATTGGACAATGCCAAACCACAATGTTATAGGTTTTTCCAGTAAATTAGGTACCAGTTACATTCCAAATTGAATGAAAAATGTAGACATATGCAGTGGAAACGACAATTATCAGTATGTTATTGACAGAAACAGAAATTAAATTGCAGTTACAATTCAATCTTTAGTTCCTTGAACATTACAGATGGCGTTAGCCACTGGAAAAAGTCAAAAATGCAGCAAAATGTCAATAAGGGGCCGTGTTGCCATTTTCCTCCCAAAAAGGCAGTCTTTATCATGCCCTAAATGAGTCGGCTCGTAGTTGTTGTGTTAGGTCCAGTGGGGTAGGAATCGTATTGGCAACGGTCATTGCCAACACAGGAAAGTTCAGTGAACAGGAGATAGTTAGTTTTTACTCCGTCAGGCGCGCCTACGTCGTATACAAAAAATGGACAGCTCCTAGCTTAGCTGCGTGTCTACATGTGATTGTATTAGGGAGGGCAGAGGCAGGCAGGAGCAGGGAGAGAATGTAAACAAACATCAGATGTTAGGCACACCAACCTACAAACTCAAGTCGCGGACTGGCTCCGGAGTGGCCAGGCTCGCTCTGATTTTCATTGGCTAGGATCGATCTGTTTTCTATTGGCTTGGAGGTGTGAAGTGAAGTCCATAAGGAGAATATTAAAGCTGACCATTCTATTGGTTCAAGGAACGCAGAACAGGCACGTAGGAACCGTATGGGCAGGAGGGCATTGTCCACACGGAAAATGGGGTGTGTGGGCACTGAAGGTAATTGCCCACACAGAAATTGCGCATTTAGTTAGACTTATTCACTCCATGTAAACGCGCAATGGGATAAGGGGTCAATGCTTCATCTTTATTGGAGAAAAAGAAAAAAATTGAAAAAAATAGCAAAATTTCTCGCGCGAAATGAGCTATGTTGCATCAAGTTATCAACTAAAACCGCAAAATTTTTCCGAAACTGAATTTTAAATACGGCTTTGCATGAGTGAGTTTGTAAATAACTTATTATTTCATTCGCAAAACAATAAAATAAAACATTTTTTTCCTTAAAAGTATTTTTAAGTATGAAAAATATTGCACCGTGCCCACACACTCTCAACTACCTTCCTACGCCACTGACGCAGAACTTCGGTAGATGTCTCTTCTGTGAGGAAAGTTGGGTTGCGTTGGTATGTGTAGTGCTAGTGTCTGTTAGTGTATCTGTGTGTAATTAGTGCCCAAAATATTCTATACCACCTTACTACGCCACTGGGTTTCCAACTCCTAATGTATTAACAAAAAAATTTTAACTCTGGGTCAGTAGGTCGTTGGACATTTATTAAGTAGCGGGATCGCTACTTTATAAGGATGCCGAGTCTGTCTGTCTATCTGTCTGCGAGCACGATAACTCTAAAATGAAAAGGGATAATTCCTTCAAACTTTCTGAGGGTCTTTTAGAGGTAAAATGTAAGGATGTGATCCAAGATGAGGTAAATCGAAGCACCCGTTTTGGAGTAATGGGATGGGGATGTCAACGGAGCCTGCAAAATCCACCAGTGATTATGCATTGCTGACATGCAAAGAGTGTGTCATTTAAATTTAGCATTTCCTAGAATGCTGCGCGGGTTTAGTTGTTTTGGCTGTGGACCGTTCAACTCCTATATATTATTGTACAATTAATACCTTGCTGCATTATGCTGCCAATTTTTAGACGGAATAATACCAACCTTTTGTTCATGTAGTTTTGTCCTATCTCTCCTAAATGGGAATTTCCGCTACTTTGTTATACGTTACTAGAGTTTATTTTTAAATGGAAAAATCGGCTTAAAAATTAGCATTTTTATGACTCATTTCCGGGTATTCTACGATAAGGGGTTTTACAAAAAAGACATGGTCCAACGTGTATGCGTGCGTGCGGAAATTCTCCCTCCCACATTCATTCTACTAGTAATAGACCCTTCCTACGGACGGAGGGATCAATCGATTAATGGTAGTATTTCAATATTTGCATCAATAAAAAAATATAAAATTTTGAAAAAAATAAATAAATAATGTTTTTGGAAAAAAATTATTTATATTGAAAAATCGCCCTAAAAATTAGCTTTTTTTATGAGCCATCTCCGGGTATTCTACAATAAGGGGTTCTACAAAAAAGACATGGTCCAACGTGCGTACTTGCGTGCGGATATGCGATGAAGTTTAAAAGTGAGGGTTCAAATAGAAATTGTGTAGCACTAGTAAGCGCTAGTGATGATGTAATGTATTGAATGATGATGATGAGTAAAAAACACAAGACAGAGTAGATGCATGTACCCTTCTTGCCGCCACAACTCTTGTCGCAGGAAATAGCCAAATTTTGACATAGAAAAATTTCCTGACAAATTCCGGCAGTACAACGGTGCAAAAAATATCAAAAAAGAGGGAAAAATTCTCTAGGGCACAGGGAAATGACTTATGCAACTTTGTCTTTCTAAATATGCGACAAAAATCGAAATACATTTTTTCAATGCATTCCCACCACTCCAAAAAACCCAAACTTTTTCCAAAACAGAATTTTATTTTTGAAAATATTGGAACCTGTTGCCATCGAGAAATATGAACAGATTTCAAAAATGTTTATTACCTTGGTGCACATTAAACCGTTCTCCTTGAATTTGGGATGGAAATCATGTACACTCCTCCTTAAGACACATACATATGTGTTAGATGCATTTACGGCCGCTGTAAAAAAACTTGCTGTGCTGTGACTTCAGTGGCGGTGATGTCGTTGCTCTGCGCTTAATACTTATTGAAATATTTGTGTTCCGACTCCGCGGACGCTCATTTTCGGGAATATCACTTTATGGCAAGGTACCAACATTACACCCAGTATGTATGCAATCGACGTTGCCGAGTTTAGTGGTGGCAGTCCCGTTGCTATGCGCCCAATACTTTTCGAAATATTTGTCTTTTTAGCCGTGGTAGTGGCCCACCCCATGTTACGGGTAAACCGAGATACCGCTTGCAACTCCTCTGTAGTCACGCTTACTCTCACCCGGGACTGAGCTTTGTTGACGAAGTCTTCTATTTTTTCAATTTAAATCGATTTCGGCCACTATCCATCTTTCAGTCTACATTACTATATCTACTTTCGTGATTCCAATTCTAACTCAAACAGAAATTTTTTATTTTGTTTAGGGTGGAAGAGGTCGTGGACGAGGTAGAAGAGGGAATGGGGTGCCCAGACATGATCGGGGCAACATATCGCGTGTCCAAGCCACAGCACCACCTCCAAATGCAGACAGTTATGTCAGGTTGCCATTGGTAGCCAACGAAAACAATCTACCAAACGTTTTACTTCCTCATGGTGATTTTGGTGGTCAAAATCAGGTCAATTCGCAGAACCCTGTCGGAGACGTGCAAGACTTGCTTGAGGAATTTGACCTCTATGGTAGTACCTAGTCTAGCAAATTCACATCCTCCAAATCCCTCCAACGAAGATTTCGAATAGTTTTTCGTTTTTCTCATGCAATCTTTACTCGAAGAGATAATTAAGTTTTCTATCTGATCTTTAAAGTATTGTTGATAGCTCCTCTCCTTTAATAAGATGATACCTATATAACTATTTTGGAAAGAAACCAATTATCTGTTTATCTAGCAATTAAGGTTGGCCAATTTTCAAAATATTTTTAAACTTAATGTGACAGAATAAGGGAATTTATGTGTTACCGATACCTTTATTGAAGAATTTTAATGTATAAGCTTACAAGAAGCTGAGATTGGGGCATTTTCCGCTTGGTTTAAATATTCAGTATAAATACATATTAATCTTTTGCGGTCAATCCTTTTGAGTAATTTTATAAAAAAATGGTAAATTGGGATATTGAAACAACACGACAGAATTTATCTTTTGTAAACAGATTACCATATTCATAAATGAAATATCCTGTCACTAAATATCGGTTTACCCACCCACTAAATTAGAATGTCCTATTTTCTGTATTACATATTTCACTATTACACTTCATTTCCTTACATCTACATCTATATCACTCACTTTTGTCGTCCCTTTTGCCTGTGAGAACATGGGTGAGTATGGTGTGAGTGCATTGA
>JAAAYG020038884.1:0-13446 GCA_009936455.2 Tomocerus minor
CGGTACGGCATAGAGTATCAGGAGAGAAAGAGTTGTAGCGGCATAGAACGTCCTACGGCATAGAAAGTCCTAGATTCCTTACTACTGAGTATATCATTAACAACTAATGTATTATCAACAAATGCTTAACATTTTTATGTAGATAAACTATAGTTTTGTTCATGATATTATTTTTGAAAGAGCTGATGACCAATAAAGCCTAAAACTACATGAAAATCCTATTGAGCAATCATATGTACATACAACTTTGAGTCATATAAGAAACAAGCTAGTATAAAGTCTAGTGTTAATCTGAAAATCAAAATGACAATCTATGTACATATTCCTATATAGTATATTCCTATTTGTATATGAATTCAGTCCTGTATATGAATGGATTGGGTAATGCATGTATAAAACATTAGAGTTTATCTTGGGTGTAGGTAGGTGTAAAATAAAATTATCGGTTTACCATATGATTAAACTCCTACCTTTTTGCCGTTTCTTGGATTGGGCCAGTTTAATCAGTGTAAACAATGAAACTGATTGACTATATGTGTGCAATTAGAAATGACAAATTGACAAAGCAGTCTGTACAAGCCATATGCGGGAAGTAAAATTACGGAGTCCATGCAACTGAATGCAAAAATGTCATTTTCAAAATAGCAGATAAATCCGTAAGAAAAAGTCGGGAACTATCTATCAGTAACCCGTCGGTAAAGTGTAAAGTAAAGAGTAGTGGAAACTAACAAGCCCTTTTAGTCAGCAGTCAGCATTGTTTGGAAAATGAATTACATATGTTCTTCATGGAACCATTAATGAATTGCATAATTTGCATACACCAGCGGCAGCTTTGATGTTCAATAATCTACAGAATTAGCTAAGTAATAATTGGGATTGCTTGCAAAAGTTGGTGAAAGATCACAGAAATGAAAGAATATATTTGTCGGTAGATGTACAGTTTTATAAAATATACATAAAAGAAAGTTGGTGTCAACTATCAGATACACTTAAAAATACATCCTAATCTTGAATAGGAAAAAAACTAAATTATGCGTAGTAAAATCATCAATATATCCTTCGTTAAACTTTCATTCGTACTAATTCGTACTTTATTTTGTCCTTTAAAATTGTCTAAAACTGTTTTCTGCTATTTAAGGTTACGATACAAGTTATTTTGTTGGTTTCCTATTTATCTAAATCGTGGGATAAAAATATTATACAAAGAGTAAGAAAAGTCTTATACGTGTATAAATATTTTTAGCATGGAATTTTGACGCGTTCTTATAAATATATTGAATCTACTCTCTACGGTCTGGTAAAACGAAATAGATAATTGTAATCTAGTAGTACACTATAAAATGAAGGGACGTAATAATATAGTTATTTATGTTCTTCTTTCTCAGAAAGTTGTAGGTACTATCTATTAATAAAAAATTACAGTGTGTAATCTACCAAAAAACTAAAAGTCTATCTACATAGTAAGTGCATGCATGATAAAAAAAGAACCCTGGTTCTTCTAAGGTCTTTCGAGTAAGGCTTTTCGGTAAAACCCATTGCCACAGCAGTCGAATTTACAGAAAATCCATTTCTCTTTCGATTCCGACAAATTTGAGCTGCTCCGTTGGACCATAACTGAAATTGGAACAATAGTGAGCAAGTTAAGACAGGTGTTCATGATATAAGTTTAAAATAATAACTTAATCGCGGCAGCATTATTGACTATTTTAAATGTGTTTTTACCGATAGTCAAAGAAGAGTTCTTCTCCAGGTTGTATAAGACGCTTAGCAAAAATTCCAATGCGATGGTCACCGTTTACCATCATAACTTTAGCGTAACAATTTGGATTTACGGAATGGTTAGCAAACCGTATTTTGTTTCCTTTACGAGTAGCGTCTACCACAAAATCTAAAACAGGAGAAAAGAGTTAGGAGTGGACTAAAACAAAAATGTATAGCAGAATATTTATGGTGACTTGACCTACCATTATTTAAATTAAAAAGAAAACTGCACATGTACTTGTCGTACACTTTCCCTCTTCTATCTGCTTCGTCCTGAGTAATCACTTCCCCACAATATTCCGATATAAATTCATTTTTCTGAGCTGAATCTTTCAAGAAAATCCCCCATCCAGCAACATCCGAAGGAGCCATAAGCAGATGTTTGTCTATTTCATATTTATTACAACATTGTATAAATTCTTAGATAATACATTTCGTCCATTTACTTAATCGAAACTAAAAATGTATCTAATATGAAATATGAAATATGTAGCATATAGGTAATAGACTTACATAAGCCGCGCTGAACGCTGACATTTTTACAGTTAATCTTGGATACATCATATTGATCAGCACCACACATTTGGCAAAGATCTGGATCACATTCTCGCACAGCCAAATAACAGGGACACTGCTTTGTGTTACATTGTGCTTTACAACGACAACCAGGAAACCTGTTTTGGCCTAAAGAAATTTTGAAATTTAAAAAATATGAATAACTTGATTGAATACAAGGCGAGTAGTAAATGGTATTATTGTACTTACAATCACTACTGCAGAGACAGAACTTTTCACAGAAATTCTGAGCTTGAATACACTGACAATTTTGGTCACATGGAACTCCTGGATGGTCGCAAGGGGTAAAATTGTACACATGATTAGACGAATTGTCCTTCTTCAATTGAATCTTCCGGCAATGAAGAGACCAAAGACGATTCTTCTTTTTAGCCTTTTTTCTAGGAGGAGTATATTCTTTTTGAGATTCTTCTTGGAGGATATCGGCAGCCTCTTTTTGGGCAAAGAAATATACCTGAAAAAATATTCAAGCCGTGAAATAAAATTGACAAGGTTAACTTAATTGCTCTGGTTAGAGCTATATATGGAAGGACGCTAGTATGTATCTTAGTGGGGGAGTGTGACATATAGTACGGGAAGACACTTACTTCTTGACAAGTCTTGCTCATTAAAATTTGAGATATCGCACAATAGTTTGCCAGGAACACTTTATGCAGAGCTCGGAAGAGACTTTGCTCTGCACCAGACCAGCCCTGATATATGTCCATCTGAAATTCTTTCATAAAGCTTGGACCCATAGACATTGAGTTGGAATTGGAATCAGTAAGAAATTCTAATTTGGCTGCTTCTTTGGATTTTGATGCTGCACTTTCGGCCGAATCTTTGGAATCTCTCCGATCCGTTTTTAAAGACTTGTCACTACCCCCATTTCCCTCTTTGTCTTTAGCATTCCCTTTACATTTCTTGCCGCCTAAGGGTTAAAAACATCAGGATATGAGTCAGAGTCACATTGAATATAAATTAAATAAGTTGAAGACAATAAAAACCAACCTCCATTTCCACTTGTACTAGTACTGGTACTGGTGCCTTCAGCATTTTTACGGCTGACCTTTAAACTATCATTGCTATCTTCTGAGCTAGCCTCGTTCCCTGAATCTAGTGATATTTGTTTTCGGATTTTTCTTGGACGGCCATCATTACTAGCTTCCCCATCATTTTCGGCGGCAGCCCTCATAGCAGCTTGTCGTAATTTTACCTCTTCCTAGTATCCCAACAATTAGTAATAAATATATTTCATTATCAAAAATATTACACCATTTCGAAACCAGTGAAGGAAATAGCATTTCAAATCTTACCAAATGTAGAAAACAGTCGGTGCCACACGGACCATTTGGTTTGAATTCAGGTCCCTTCCTCTTTTGCATTTTTGGACCTGGATGGTATGCTTTCAAACCTGTAAATCCCAATGATGTTTAGTTTCCATACATTTTTACATGTGTAAATTATGAGATTTAACTAAAAGTGGGCCAAACAAGCACTGGACAAGTGGCAATGCTTACGATGTAGGAAGCAATCGTACTTGAAGCACCTTCTACAAAATAGTGTGTGAAAGGAATGCATGGTTTGTTCTCTAGGAACTGACTCTGCATTTGGTCCATCAATATTTGGTGTACATTCAGGAGGAAGTCCAGCCCCTGGTTCTGTTTTCTCGTACAACTCGATGTATCTGTATAAACAACATAATTTGATGTAAGGTAATCAATGCGCAATGTGATCTTACTGTAATTAGTATATAAATAATGAAAAAAGGAAAGAGTCTTACTTTTCTTTAAGTTCAGACGGAGTGCCTTTATCTGGAAAAACATCTGATATGGATTTGAACACGGTCATAGAAGGCAATTTGATCCTAGGTACTTTACCAGTAGTCGTGATAATCATCCCAGTAGGTTCCTTTCTTCCCATGTCATTGTCATTTCCATCCTCGTCGTCAAAAAATGTCCCATCTCCGTCATCTTCTTTTCTTGAATTACTCTTATCCCACCGGTCATCTTTGCTGTCTTTCCTATTTCTTGTCCTTTCCCTCATTTTCTCTTTCCTCTCCGACTCCTCTAGCAAAGCTAATGCTTTGACCAAGTCGACGAACACTTCGTCATCGATGAAATCACTGTCTCGTTCGCCGTGTACTTTTCCATCGTAATTTTTAATAAGCTCTTCAATAAATGTACCATCTTGATCGAGAACTTCATCCCCCATGTATGGAATATTGTGCAGCACGGTTTCATCTTCCACCATAAAATTTTGTTGAATCGGTGCCCAAGTATACATCGTTGGTGTTGCAGACACCGCGTTGATTACTCGTATAAGGCAGCTTTGTGATGGCATATCCGTTGATGTCGTCACAGCTTTCTTCATGCATGACGAATCTTCCGGGTCCTCTGTATTACATGACCACACAGAAATGTTGCTGACCTCTTGCCATCGCCTCTTTTCATCTTGTAGAGCTTCTGCAATTGTTTCAAACATATTTAAGACCAGACTTTCTAATTTCTCGTCAAACTAGAACATCTTTTCAGAAAATAATAATATTTCATTACCGTTCATGTTTGTGATATTTTGGCTCCATGCTTGTTTCGCTTCTTCAGTTCGTCTGTATCGCTTGTGATGAATGATTCGCAAATATTCTGTGCGAACCCTTCTTTTCCACTCCAGCTGCTGAGGGGTAAGAACAGTTCCCCCTGGAGTCGTTACCACAGTTTTACTGGTACTAGCCCCAGCAGCAGCAGCAACTTTTGAAGCCCCCCTAGTTGTGGTACTGCCACTTGTTCCAGCATGGTTTCCTTCACTTGTACGACTACTTGTCCTCACACTTGTGGTAGCTGACTCATCTTTCCTGCTATTTCCTTTCCCCTTCAACATTTTAACTCGGAATTTTTCAGCATTAATAATTCCATAAATAGGCTTAACAGAAATATCCTACAGGTCTCGATGTCGATATCAAAGGATGGGAAAACTATATAGCATCATCAGTTGTTTTCTGTTGTGGCTAGCGAAACATTTCAACTGCATATAAATGTTTTGTAGCAATTGTCTTGCTACGACCACTGTACTCTAATCTTTAACTTCTTCAGGAAGTGTCTACAACCAAATGCAACAATTAAGTTGACAAAAATACCAGACAATCCAGAGTGTCAACAAATAATTTTAATCGCCAGCTTGTTTGAGAGTTTCCTTTCATATACGCAAGCTTCCTGTGTGTAAACTAAACATTTACTAAATATAGTAATTGTAAGTCTATTGCTTTTCAACACTACGTGTACATGTCTTTATATACTGTGTCCATTGATGTAATTACTTTTTCGGTAGGATTTCAAGAAAATCTCCAAGTAATTACTGGAAAACAAAAATGTAGCAGAAGCAAGAAAGAACGAAGAAATACAAAAAGAAACACAACAACGGAAGCAGACCGTGTGGTGGGACTGTCTGTAGGAGCGAAAATATTAAAAGCACAAGCTACTCTTATAGGCTACTAACTTTGGCAACATATCTAGAAGCTGGAAGTGCTTGTGGCCTCTGAATTTAGCGCTGTGTCTTCTCCAACTCCTCTCACTTTCCCACTACTTCTTCGGCAGTAAGCAGCAGTGATGGGCACAGGGACTCTTCATTATTAAGAGGACTACTCAAGGGACTCGATCTTCCTAACTCGTCTATGAAATTTGGGAAGAGTCCCAAGTTGACTTTATTTTGTGAGTTGTATATGGGAAGAGTCTTTAAATGACTTTTTTAATGGGCCGGTTTTGGGAAGAGTCTTCAGAGGACTTAATTCCAGGAGTCGATTTTGGGAAGAGTCCCAAGATGACTTCTTGACTCGGGACGAGTCTTGGGAAGAGTCTTAAGAGGACTTTATTTCGTGTAGATTAGCTAAAATGACTTAATGGGTAGAGTCATACATGGGGACTTGGGTGGACTTTGTTTTGAGTCAAAAAATAGGGAAGAGTCTTCGGATGACTTTATTCCGCGACTCGACTCAGGGAAGAGTCTTCGAATGACTTTATGACTCGGGACGAGTCTTGGGAAGAGTCTTGAGAGGACATTATTTCCCGAGTCGACTCAGGGAAGAGTCTTCAGAGGACTTTATTTTGTGGGTTGTTCTCGGGAAGAGTCTTTCGGGAAGAGTCTCGGTTTCATGTGGTTGGGAAGAGTCCCTAGTTGACTTGGGAAGAGCTCGCGCCCATCACTGGTAAGCAGTGAAACTTTAAGAAACATTGCTTTTCCATTGCATGATCTAGGTTGGTAGTTTAACAGTTTTTAAGTAGATTATCGGCAAGCAACTATTAACTAAATCTCATCTACTAAAGAATTTTACTCACAATCAGTTTTTGGCATTGCAATTAAAACAATTTTATTTATTGGTTCATTAACATCCTAAAAAATAACAAAATTCAATTACTTCATCATCCTCATATTCAATTTAATAGCAGTAGTATTCCCTTACGTATACTGCAAATTACAATCGATGAAAAACCATTTACAATGACGTAAAATGGGATCTTAAAGGCGGATTATTACTATTTAGTAATTTTTTCCATAAAACAGCTATTACGAGATGCATTCGCAATATATACGATCGTCATTTGAGTCTAGTTAACAAACTATCTAGGTATCATTCATTGGCTTACTCCACAATCGGAAATCCCCTGTCACAGTCACATCCGTTCTCATAATACATAGGAATGTATAGAATAGAAAAAAATATTTTATAGTAAATCTGTCCAAAAAATACAATTATTTTCCTTGTTGAAACAAGTAAGAGTTTAGTTGAAAGCATTTTACTTGTAACTTATCTAGCTGGTCATGGTCTAATCTTCTATAAATTACCGTATGTTATATAACAGTAAAGTACTGACAATGTATGCTTAGAATCGGAAAACGGCATGAGCTATTGTGGTAACTGATCCCGTTGCGCAATTTCACCTGAAAGGTGTCCATCACAAACTGGACACTACAAACAATACAAAAAAGCAAATAAATAAATCCAATGCAAAGAAATATGAAGGACTCAGCATACGATTGCACAATCAGCTCAACATCACTCGAATGTTCTTTAGAAACAATCTCTTGAAGATCTTTCAACTCTGCCGGTAGTGGGTGTAAAAGAAAATAGCCGTCTCTTCCAGATCAGCCGGCTTATCCGATGTCTCCATTTCCAGTTAACCTCACGTTCTCTGGTCATCATTCCAGACACTACGCAAATATAAGCGATTATTTGGCATAATAAGATATTCATTTTTCCAGGAACTAGGTACATTATAGAAGATTATCTAGACTCTGGACTTTACATAGGATAAGGTACGCATGTCTACCTTTTGATTCTTTTACCGATGAAACAAGGAAGATAAAATAAGTAAAAGGTTTACCAACGTGTAATGTAAGAAAGGCAATATTCTCCGAAAACTGTCAAAGTTCAACCCTCACATTTAACAGTGCAGAATTCGACTACGGTTTATATCTGGTTTAACATTAGCCCGATGCATATATAGATTAGATCTCATGATATTTATGTCATGTCTGATTTTGCTCAGCAGGTCGTCAATAATGATGAAAGGAGCAGTTCAATAGATGTCTTCTTAAGCAAGTCAGCAAAGTTTATGCTTCATGGACGCTTACAATACTTCCACCGTTTCTTATACACATTTTCAGAAATCTAATGGCCCATGCTACATTTTGTTTTTTCGAAATTTTGTCGTTTTACCATTATGTATGTACCCCATAATGTCATTGCAGTTTGTATTAACGACCCCTTTGTTCCGACAGCACCTTTATGTTAGTTCATCGTTCGTTCAAACAATGAACCTACATAAACGATTCATTCATTTTTGCTATGCTATGCTGATTGTAAGTTGTGTAAGTATTGTAAGTCTGATTTCAATTTCAATTGCCATTAACCCCTAGATAAGTGACTATAATTTTATCTAACTGTGAACAGTAAATATACTAGTAAGAGCTTAATAGTAAGAAATAGTTGACATTGATGATGGCAGGATTTGAAAGTCTAAAATACAACTGAAACAAGTAATTTTTTGTCCAACCAACTACGATTTCTTTTATTATATTTTAATCCCAACTTTTTCACCAACTTTGTCATTTCCTGATTCGCTTTCTTTTCCGCCTATTATGAAGGATACGGACACGATTTTGTGCGGGAGTATATTGACCATCTGTATATGCAAATAGTTGACGTCATGTTTTATATAGACCTTCCTAATAATGAGTTGAAGTTCCAAGCACTCTTTTCATAGACGTGCGTAATTTAATTACATTTCTGTAATGTTCATATTATTTTCTGTGATGAGAAATGAACTTTCATGGTAATGAGTAATGAGTCTTGTGATATTGAAATACTAATGTGTAATTCAAGCCCCCTTTTCGCTTTAATGTAATGAAATCCTCAGCTTTATATATTCATGCTGACAAAGTGATATCTGAACCAACTACTTAAACGGTTCTGTGTTCATCTCATCTGCTCTGATATCTAAATATAAACATCCGTTGTAATATGTCCGAACTCTCCGCCGTCTCCGTACATGTATTACCATATCCATTTACAGGTGGTGAAAGTTTTTGCTCAAAATGTGACCGTGCATAGTACACTCAACACTTTCATGATTACTTTTTATGTAACCATTCGTATTCTCATCATATTATAGTTAGTTGATCCTTAATATTGTTAATGCAGGAATATCAACAGCTAAGATTCGAGTTAAATAAAATTCGTAATAAGAAACCAATTTAATTATTGTTGGATAATTTCTGTTGGATAATGGACCTCCATACGTAGTTACATAGTGTCTAATATATTCGTAATTGATCATGTCTATTTTTTCACAACTACTAAACATCGCATCATATCCAATCATGTTGAATTGGCTTACAAATTGCTAATTTGTATACTGAACTTAGTACCTAAATATAATTTCAAATTGCAATGCACAATCGTTTTAACTATTTGCTTGTTCACAGATATTTCATATATACATTTATAGTGTGTATGAAAAGGTCCTGAAGTTGATAATGATCTGCGAAGTTGCATAAGATCAAATACTTACTATAAATTGTTGTAGTTAATGGAATGGCATAATCCGAGTAACTTCTGTAGACGTATGTCTTCTGTGTTTTATTTTGTCGTCTTCTTGGTGTAAATCTTTGAAAAGCGTTTCCTTTATTTAAGTAGTTTGGGAGTAGTGAACAAGCTAAGCCACTGCAGTGCCACCACATCTCATTGTCAGAGAGTCATTGAAGATTAACAGAGTAAATTGAGATGAAGTCAACGAGTAAGTTGACACTGACAAAAGATTCCAAGAACGTCTCTTCAGTTTTATATTACATTTCCATTACTACACAATAGTTTTATTTTGTCATGCCCCAAATTCATTATAGCTACTGTTTCCTATTTACTTAGGTGGGTGAAAGTGTTGTGGAGAGGTCGCTCCATGCTTTCTTTTCTTTACCTAATAACATCCCACGGGACGCAAAACTAAACCAAACCTAACCGAAGAAGCCAAGCTAAGTCAAGTCAATCCCAGGACTCATTCAATACGAAACCATTTGGTTTTATGAAGATTTTCTCCAGCAGTCTCTCCATCACTCCCTTTCTCCCTAAGAGCATAGTGAAGTGTATTAGTAGATTTTAACAAAGTCTGCTTTCCCTTTCAAGACGACTGTCTCTTAGGCTTTGTCACAATGTAACATAACATCAGTGTTATTGTGTCAGTCTTTCTTTACTTTATTTCTAATCTTATCGAATTAGTCCACTAGATATGCACTTTAGGATCAAACAACAAATAAGTATAACGGAGTATAGGTATATAGAATCTTTTACACTCAACCTTGGACTCACGGAATTTTATGACATTATAAACCACAACGAAAGATAAAGCAATTTTCTCTTACTGTTACATACTTCTTTCTTATTGACGGACTGAGCAGTAGAATTATCAACTTTTCCAGCATAAATGTCCAATAGCGAAACCTCGTGGTGTCCTTCAAAACAAAGTTTCCTCTGTTTTTACAATCTATAACCAATTCCATTGTGTTATATTGATTATGCATGTACCAGAGACAACGCGATATGGACTGTACTCACATATCCATTTTAAAACGGCAAGTTCCTCACTTCTCACCGCAGAGAACGGAGGAGGGTATTAAATAAAGCTATCATTAAAGCTAAAAGCACCTTTGTCATACTCAACTACCTATTTCGAGGAACCCATTACCAAGTGTCGCACTTTGTTACTCCTTAGAGCTGGGAATGCGCCGTCACTACTTTTCGAACATTTTTTGCCAACACGTTTTTCCTATTTCAATATTTATTTTTCCTTACCTACCTATGTATTTAGATTCTTACATATAACTTTTTTGCAATTTTTATGACCTCCCTTTTACAATGACTTGTGCAAGAATAGGAATTTCTGAACTGAATAATTAAATTCTACTGCAAATACTATCACGATAGAGAAATGTAAGTAATAATAATAAGGGGCTAAAACTGCTTCATGCGAGATAATTTTGTGCTATTTTAATACTTGTAAAAAATATAGGTTGTAACATTTGATTAACTGTGCGGGTATTGTCTTCGATCCGACCTCTAACGTCCTCACTCTAAAAGAAGCAGTATGACACAAGTTGATTGAACTGACCCTGTCTTTATCTAATAGATCCGTACTAAGATTTCAGTGCAATGTAATAGAATAAATAGACGTCATTTTCCACATCGACTTTGAGAGTTCGTAGTTTCGTGGGATAGGAGGAGGTTCTTTTGGTTCTATTACCTCAGCATTGTCATTGCCATTCATTCACCATTCTTGAAGACAATGAAATGGCTAAAAGGGCAATCGCTTCCCATTCAGCACTTGCTTTGTGCTCTATCTTCCTATCTATCTATACATAGCATTTACGATTTTCTTCCTTAGTTTAGTTGACGCTATCGCGGTATCAATCCTATCAACCTCATTCACTTCACTTCACTAAAGTCGGCAAAACCCTGATTCAATTCACGGTACTTTTCCCACCTTCCTCCTAATAGTATAGTTCCTGGAATGCTGGACTACACAGATACAGTCAAGATGAGAGGCTGCTACACATAGATGTGACATCTTTTTATTTACGACGGTTTCCCTTCTTGTCTTAGAAATTGGTTGTATTTTATTTTACGCCTTGCTTTGGTTTAGGAATGTGTGTTTTCGTTTACCCCAACGCAGTTCAATTTTTTAACCTGCAAGTGGCTCTTATTATTGAAAAAATTATTACTACGTAGGCGGCACAAGTAGTAAATAAGACATCAAGTCGAATCCTTCGAAATAAGTAAAAGCAAATTAGCTGGTTGAACAAGTCCGTACTATTATTATATATAACTGGTTATGGCAAATAAATGTTATTCTACCCGAAATAATAGCTGTAAATTACTAATTTCGCTTCTTATAATGCACTAGCAGTCATCTATTGTGCATGTCGCAAATTATATCAGGACTTTATAATCATTTGAAACCCACTGGGGAATCGCTAATTTTATATGTGCTCAGGGATTTATCTTCAAGGCTGATGCTGATGTTGATTTAGAATTTTGGATGAGAATTGCATAGTAAATCTGATGCAATGCAAAATATATTACATCCGTGACACTGTGACCTGTATAAAGACGTGCACTTAGGAAAATGTATCTCCTTTCTACCAAATGATGATAATCCTTGTTCTTACACTAAAATTGCCTTGATTATCCTTATTATTACAGTTGAGAGTCGAGAGTTGAGTGCTATGCTATTACTATATGGATGGAGTAGAATTCCGACGTAGTATTAATATTTGTAATACACTTCAGACGAGAGAAGTCAAACAAATTGTGTGTCAAGACGGAGAAAGACGGAATTCGAGTAACTAAATATCTAAAATCTAACTTAGCTTCCGTTTTGTCTGTTCCTACGCAAATCTAATGGGGAGTCGCTCAACTTGCAAAGATATGGGCTGAAAATGTTGAAATGTCGTCTTCGAAAACTGTAGGACGCTGTTGTGTTATTGGGGAAAGTTGGAAATAGATAGAGATCGAGTTTGTTGGGGTGGTAGTAGTTGACAGGCCGGAGAAAGTATGCAAGGTGAGTAGAGTGGAAATTGGAAAGCCAAAGCTGTTTTCATTGATTGCAACACAACAAGGCTAAAGAGAGTGCATGGAAGATGGATGATTCAGTTACACAGAGACAGGAATCCAACTGGGACTGTCAATGACATGGACCATTTAGCCCTCTCTCTATTCCTCTTATACTCAACAACAGTTTACTTTCCCTGCTTTATACGCGGTGGACAGCCAAATATAATAATATCTGTTCGGTCGGATGTAAATTCTGCTGTTTTACCTATGCTCTCTATCATTCTTAGAACGTTACATTACATAAGGCAAGAACAACATCCATAATGAATATAAATATAAAGGTCCTGTATCTATCTGGCTATCATTATTATTTACATCTCTAAGCTTCAGCATTTAACATGTCTAGTACTCATGTATATATTACCATCAACTATTCCATTATTCGTAAGCAGTAATGATTATTACATTAACGCTTGGATTAATGCCTAGATAACTTAACCTTTCGTACCAAAAGCATTGGCCACTGACATGTTTCTATTTTGGCACGTCTGCGTCTCAAAGGAATTTACAAGGCTCTAGGCATGGAATATAGAAAACTAGAGCGACTGAGAGAATCTACTGAAAATATTAAAAACCAGACGACTTCAGTAGGTATCTAAAAATAGACATATTGCAAAAAAAATACGTAAGACGAGTTTCACTTCCGTGTCACCGGAGATTAAAGATTAAATATAATCCACTGAACAGCTTGAACCAATTCTTGCGTAATTTTCCAATTTTGAACTTCCTCCACCATTATTCTTGATTTATTCCAATATAGGATGCTACATATGATTAAATATTTGCTAGTACAGTACATGTGTATGAAGGAACGCTTTCACAAATATTTATAATAGGTAAAAAATTGTAAACTTCTTAACATCATCACAACGGAGAATTGAATGGGATAAAGAAGTTCTTAACGTGCGTCGGCAGAACTTTGGATTTTCTGTTTTTCCATGTATTTTCCCACTCCGTCTCCTCAAGCCTAACTC
>JAAAYG020038917.1:0-13437 GCA_009936455.2 Tomocerus minor
TCAAAGTACTTCAAGCATGATTGAAATTGCATTTTGAAAATTGTTGAATAGTTCTGGATATGGTAAATTTATTGTACAGAAACGAAATAAGAACTTAATAAGAAGCCAACAGTAGACAACATATTATTATAAGAGTAGGTTTAGTATCATTTTTAATAAAAACTTTACAAGGAACTCTTGTTCACCCAATTGCTGCCAGTGTAGTAGTATTACATAAGTAAAACTACCATCTTTAATTTTCATTATAATTATGTTGTTGCAAGCGTTTACGAAGTTACGTTAGTTAGACGTCATAATTTATTTTATACTAATACCGATAGCTTAGGTTATCGAATACAGACGGAAAATGCATATGAGGATTGTAAAAAGAATAAAGACGTTTATATTGATATGGAGAAATATGATCCAACTGGGGTAATTGTTAATAAACCTAAATTGTATTAGTTACGTACATAGCTTTTAAGGATCTCTTTAAGTTTTTTAAGTTTAGGCACTAAAAATGAGATGGGTATCACAAGGAGTACAGTTAAAAAACATTTACATCTGCGCAATTTTAAATATCAATCTTACCCTCTAGTAAAAATGAAATGCAAGGATATTGAGTTTGTAAGTCATACAAACATAACCTAACCTAATCAACATCATAAAAATTGTTTTAAAAACACTGTTAGGAATATATGCCATAATTGTATCAAAATGCTGAAGGTATTGAGGAGGCAAGAAAATTTGCTGTAAAAGAAAATTTAATTGTGGATGTAAAATCAGTTGTTATTCTTAAAATGGCTTCGATTGCACCTTCTGCTCTCTAGATGACTTTCCTTTAGCAATATTTTGCATGACAATTGCCGAACATACACAATCTGGGAAATTAACATTAATAACAAACACATTATAACGAAAAACAATCCATCAATTGATCATGTAATTTACTCCTGTACTGCATTGCAAAAACCTTTATTTGGAAAACTAAAAGATGCTGGCATAAAATTCACTTTTTGAGCATAAATTTGTTCTGAATCAGGATGAGATGTGTGATGTTCGGTGTTCCCAGTGTCGTTGAATAAATAATCTAGGCTGCATGAATAATTCACGTGGAAACTGAAAAAGTCACAATGCATTAGTGAAATGGTGGCGAAGATGATTTTGGTGAAGAAGTGAATGATATATTCTCTGGGGCATGAATATTTCGTGCCCCAGAGAATATATACATGTGCTAACTCCGTCTGCAAATCTTCTCATCTGCTCAGTGAGTGATCAGCTCAAGAATCAGTACGCTGCTCAAAGCTCCGTTTTTATTCTTTGTTCCACCCCAGAAATCGTAAGACGTATAAGAACAATAAGAACAATTTTTTACTGTGTTCCACTTCCAGCGGAAGATGTTAAAGAGAAATGTGTCAACAACTACCTACCACACCATTTCTCATACCTAACATTCGTATTCTCACTCTTGGACCTAAACGTTGGCCAGACACCTAAGATTTAGATTTAAAATTTGAGGAAGTTCAACCATTTCAACCAAATCTCAAGAAAAGGATACTTTTCTTTATAATTGAAACGGAGTAGTTAGTTCAATAATTGTTTTGCTCCTCCTCCTACTACCTACCGTCACATCAGGGGGTAATAATAAATATTATCATTTTATTTTTTTTTGTTGCAGCAACAGCTATATTTTTAGGACCGACAAAGCCAATTGACTCATTTCTCTCATCCGGACATAAACTTGTGCATCGACTTTGCCTAGTCGGATTAGGGTGTGGCCCATTTAAAACAAAATGGGAACGATCGGACGTGCATAAACCACACGTACATAATAAACAGTTGGAGATCTATTTTGACTTCATATATGGCACCGAAGAAAAATTATTAATGTGAGTTGCAAGCTTCTGCTGTTATGAAATCTATCTTAAAAGTATATTTGCTAACATGATATTATTTGCAAAACTTAAGGATGAGTATGACACTAATTGCGTGGAGCCACAAACGGAGATTAGCGGAGGAATTCAGAAACCTGGAGATTTGGGCAACGAGTCACACGACATAATGGAAACTTTCGCAAGAGAATGCAAGAGAATGCATACAATTTCTCAACCTACACCAAGAACAAGAAAAAGTACAAAAAAATGTAAGTACCAATTTGTATCTATATACTCGATGCTACTTAGTGTATATTTATATGTTTTACTCCAGGATAGCAACAACGCGGAGTCTGTTCTACCTAAGGTTTTCCACATGTTATGTAATGAACTCTGTTCAACAGAAAAATGAAACATGAAACATGAAATTTCTGGTCGGACGAAGACTCTCAGGTATGACAAACTTTATGAATTACCGTACTCCACAGGTACTCACAGGTATATTGAAAAGAAAAAAAATATTTAAGGCGCTTTTTTGTAGAAACGCAAGTGTTCTCAAAAGGAGAAATACTTTAATACAAACTGGTGGATCATTGGGTGGTGTGTACAACAAATTTTTTAAACCTACAGAAAAGGATAATGTGGAAAATAGTATTGACAGTTTGTTATACAAAGACGGTGAAACAAAACGATTTAAAGCTTTAGTTACTGAATAATTTATCAAAGCGGTTAAGCACATTAAACACACAAAATATAGATAAGAATACTCCAATTTTAGTGACATCCGAAAAAGATAAAAATGATACGAAATCAATTCCTGTCATTTCTACCACCCCCATTGGTACAAGTTCATTCCATTTGTACATCGGTCAACAGCTACTAGCACCACTACCGCTAGTCCTATTACTGGTTCGGCCCAAAGGGGTTGAATTATGTGGAAAGTACACGAAACTATGACTGTTCCTCCCCATTTATCTAAATATTGGCAACCTCTAAATGTAGACAAGTCGTCTGTGATTGTGCTAGACCACGTCGCGGACGGAAGGCAAAGTCTACTGCTAAAGGCAAATTTGAAATTAAAATAGATTTAGGGTATAAAGTTTGGCTTTGGTCACCTGGGGAATTCCATTGTGTTTTAAATATACGGCTAAAATTGAGCAGGGGTT
This sequence comes from Tomocerus minor, assembly GCA_009936455.2. Taxonomy (NCBI): domain Eukaryota; kingdom Metazoa; phylum Arthropoda; class Collembola; order Entomobryomorpha; family Tomoceridae; genus Tomocerus; species Tomocerus minor. The sequence continues at coordinate 3,020 of JAAAYG020038917.1, forward strand.
AACGATTCCAGTCGTAATGGTGGATAATTTTTTACGTGCTATAGTATCTGTTAATACTGCTTCTAAATGGCAGGGTTTTACGTTACTTGTCTGTCAAATGGTTCAATGAATCATTACCCAAATAAAAAAATGACTTTCGTAATGAACTATATACACCGCTTCAGCTTTCTAAAGACTCATTGAAAAATGGTTTTCTCATTCTAGTAAAATTTTTAATGATGATGAAAAGTCTGAAGAAGCTAAGATATTTCTTAGAAGGTGGAGTCGAGAGGTAGATGGTACAAAAGAGTATGGTGCAATATACGTTCGATAATTTTTTTATATAATTATATAATTTTTTAGATTTAAGCCAGGGTTACATATCAAATATACATATATCTGTAAGGAATGAGTCTGAAGATAAAATACAATTGGTGTCTATCATGTGTATTGTGTTTTTAGTCATCAATCTCTCTCTCTCAAATCAATGCTATCATATTTTTCAAATATAGGCGCATATTTTTTAAATTTAGATTCAGCTAGCAGTTATTGAACCTCGACCGCTATCCATCCACCACATCCAGTTATAGAAGAAGAGCAACAAACTCCCAATTTGGACAAGTATTTGTGCGGATCGAATGATGAATTCGTCAAGCGGGGAGGAAGACAATATAACTTATATTGACTATTCTCATGTATTCTCTTCGCTCTCTTTCACTGAATATTATCACTACATTTGCCGCAACGCTCGCTGTCCCCGCCAGGATACACACCTCCACCTGTCCCAACTTTGTCGCCTATTCCCAGGACGTCATCACCTATTTACCGCGTATCTCCACCACCGCCTCCAGTAAGTCAATTGTTATTGCTCCTACTTTTTTTTATACCTTCTGCGATGTAACTATGTCTACTTTATTTAATATTTCGCGAATTTTGTCTAGTTCTGAATTGACATTGCCATTTTGTAGGCATGGCAAAAATTAGGTAACCCTAACTCGAGAATTCTTTCGAGAATCGAGACCGACGAGATTCATTTCGCCATACCCGACAGCTGCTTCACCATTCGATGCAAATGACTCACCACGTCACCCTCGAACGTTCAGATTCCTTCATCGGGAAATTCAACAATAATAGCGACAACGCATCAGCCTAGTCTACTACCCCTGACAACTACTCGTCTAGATTCAACTCTTTCTTATCGTTACAAATAACATCCCCAGCCCCATCTTCCGAAAAGAAACCAACCCGATTTGAAAAACTACTAACTTCCACGAATGTCACTGTCACTCTAAAAGATCAAATTATTGACAACCCTTGTAACTACAGTGAAGAGAAACACTTTTATTCGAAAGTTTCTGCCATACAATTATGGTAGCCAGTAGACTCAGAATACCAAATGTAACGAGAACAAAATAAAGTGTTAGTGTATATGGTTATGTAGTATGTGTTCAGAACCTCTAACAGCAGATATTATCACATCTTCTAGAAGTTTCTTTGGCAAATTTGTCAGAGAAACATCAAACCAACACTAAAACCAATACCTCCTACCATATATAAACCTAATGTACGCCTTCCCTTTCCTTTTATCACACTAAATCTAACATACCCTAACTATAAGACTTAAAATAAAACTTTATAACCTTACGTAACTTTAACTAACTGGAAACAATCTTCATAAAAATATCTTCTATTTTACACGACAGTGACAGCTTCAGCGGATAAACACCAAGCCGATATACATAAATGGATGCAATATACCAAGGGAATGGTGCATGACAATACGTTAAATACCCATTACCCCATTCACGTTAAATACCCTTTACCCCATTCACGTTAAATACCCTTTACCCCATTCACGTTTGCACTAAACTTCCATCACATTTTAACATACACATACATCTACATTATCATATCCTTCGATGCAATATTATAAACGGTAAAAGTTATTGAGTATACACTTCTTAACTAAGCACTTCTTAAGTAAACACACACTTAAATATAATAAATAGGCGCATTACAGACGATTAAACATTGTCCCAATACATTTACAACATAATGCTAATTAGTAACATAATTAACTAAATATTAATTCGAACTTTAAATTGTAAGACCCTCGTAATAATCTTATATATATACTTAATGAGGCTTAGAAATATATTCAAAGTGTTTTTTCTCGGCCACAAGGTAATTAACTTCTCCTATGTGTCTCTTTCCTTTCCGTAAACGCTACGCCCATATCGTCTAATATTACTTCTCATTTCTCATCTTACGGCGCACCCTCTTGCCGCCTTCGGAACACCACATTCCAATTTTCGAAGCAGCTATTAGCAATTATCAACTGCTCTCGAGAACGAGAATCTGCAACAAAATCCGTGGATTCCTCCTCCGAAGGTGTGACCTATGATATACATAATATAAAAATAAAATGATTAACAATGATATTGAAAAACTATAACAATTCTAATTACACTCTCATACACATAATTCTCAGCTAACTATAAAAATTAAATTAACTATAAACAGAAGATTTTACGGCATCATAACCAAGTTAACCCCAAGAATACTCTCTTAACGTACAATCCCTTAATTTCTTTTTCCTCAGCATTCCAGAAGAAGAATTAAGTCGACCAGTAGCACAACGTACGCACTGCCACAAGAATACTCCAATTTGATTACAAAGCACATTTTTGCTGAGGGAGGAAGCTGTCCTTCAACGGTTCCATAGAAAAATGAAGTAAAACGTCGCGGATAACTCAAAGCCAATATCAACAAGCTTATTCGACATCCCAAGGATGTTCGACAAACAGGGAATTTCATGTAAATTCAGGTCTTTCATGCGAACTTTCAATGATGAGCAATTTCATCAACAACTTAAAGGTAGCTTAATAGAATTGCGCGAGGGAGACGTCAACAATCCCAGACGACAGATACTGATTACAATAGTGAAAGAAGAATAGACAACCCTTTTAATGCCCAGTGAACCATAATAATTCTTGAACAAATACACTGATCCTAGTAATCTGCGATATTTATTAATGAAAATTAAGCCCTCGTAACCAACAATAATAACTATTGAAATCTTCGTCTCTCTTCCATTTTGTCTGTTACCAAAACTTTGGTGTAGTTGTATGTTGCTCTTACGAATCGATACATTTTCCAAAGTGTCATAATTAGTCCCAAAACAATAAATAGTCTAATAACAGTAACGATAATATTGGTGATTTCAATTGCAGGATCGTAGGTAATTGTACTATAAAATACGACAACTGCTCCAGTTGGTATTGTAGATGGTCTTTTGTGGGCCATTGTCTCTGTAACTGCGAATTCATAATGGGCAGCTTTTACGTAACATGCCTTTCGAACGGCTCTATGATAATACAATTTCGGATTTTCGAAATGAATTGAACACATCTCCAAAAACTAAGATTTCTTTAAAACGATGTGGTTCAGAAGAAACGAATCATGGGATAAGATTCATTTCACGACAGGCAGCTTATCATGTGCTTTTTTTAGGTAAAAACAATAATATAATATGAAAAAATATCAAAACAAGTATCGGAATTACGACTTTGATCATTATTATAATAATGAGGACGAAGACGGATACAATCAATCCGCTGGAGGAGCTCCTTCTAATCTTGTTTATTTTCAGGGTTGGCATTATAAAATCTATTGTTAATGACGAAACATTTTACGATATATAGAATTGGAAAATTATAGGGGCCAGAAGACAAAAGGGACCAGGATTGGGAATATTTTTTACTATTTATTACTTTATTACCTTTGGGAAGAAAATATTTATTTTGAGCGTTAAAGTCTTTTGCAAAATCTGCAGTGTCGGACAAACTGCAAGGATGAAATGTGAAGGAGACGTTTAAAGAGAGAGGTACAGATGCTCTTAAGGACCTTGGGACAATTTCAGAGCGGGGAGAAACTAAAAAGTAAAGTAGAGTCGGCTAAATGAAAATGGGTGTAAATGTACCGAGAAAAAATAAAAGCTAAACATGCAAAAAGAAACCTCAGAAACCAAAATAATGTAAACCAAAAAATTTACCATTATTACTACCAAAAGAGGATTGGTCTGTTGTGAGAATTGATCTGTTGGCTGTCGAACGAATAACATCTCGTTCTCTTCGCTCTTCATTCTCCAATAACATCTATTGTATTGAAGTAGCAGATTAGTTACATAAATTATTGTATGTGTGAAAATTTTTGAGGTGTTACTAAAAGTTTGGAGTTTGGAATTAGAAATTTGTTCCCGTCTACTGTAAGTAGCAATTTAATTTATATATTCCTTCACCAGTAAAAACATTGTTAAATCATGAATATTCACGGAGTAAAATATCCTAACGTAAAAATGTCTTAAAAATTTTTGATTTGTAAATGTAAATTCTATGAAAATTCAAATCTATATTTTCATGCCTACATTATATAATAACGTATAAATATGGACACGTCAGCTGAAAGAAAGAAATGACGTACTGAACCTTAGACCCCTATTACATGCAATACAAATGATGTGCCTATCTAAGCAAAGAACAATATACAGTTAAGTATTTTACACTAGACATCAATGTTCTTCATATGTACAAACTCTATATTCTACAAGAATTCTGTTCATTCTGTTCGCTTCTTTATCTTACAAGAATTCACAACAATGATATTTATGTCACCGTTTCAACGAAGCAACTCTTAGGAGGCCAGTAACCAATCTGTAACAAGTAAACCGCAACAAATAGCCTATACTAACGAACATAAGAATAACTGCACAACTAATGAAAACATAACGAAATAAATGGAATATCTAACAATTTGTTAAAATGTATTATTATAGAAGGCTTGGAAAACATTACGACTGCAGAGTAATTAATATTGGTTAATAAGAGACAAAATATGTGAATACTTGCAAAAATTGGAAAACTACTAATACGACCCCTTAAAAATTATAACTTACAGATTTCTGCTCAGTAGAGTGTTAGCGTAAGCATTTAAAGTAAAAAATGGCCTGCTAAATCGTCACTCCTGCCATTGTGTGGGGATAGGGACGATTTGCTGGGCCAAAGTACCTAGTTGATTTATGTCAAAAAAAATTATTTGTGTCACCGTTTCAACTATTCATCCCACGTACAATTCTATACGCCACAAGAAATTTGAACAATGCAATACGAATATAATATAAAGAAACTCTTAAGAAACCAGTAACCACAACATAAAAAGAAATGCACAACTTTTGTTGTGCATTTCTTTGCATCATATTGCAACATCATATTGAAATAAATAGTTAATAATGACAATGAGAGCATGGAATACTTTAAAATTTGTTAAAATTTATTATTAGCGATAATTTTAAAAACTACGAATGCGAGTAATATATATCAATAAGAGATAAAACAAAAAATATGGCTCTTATTAAAAATTATATAATTACAAGGTACAAAAATTTGGTAATTAAATTAATCAGAGAGCAGCGAACAGATCAATCCCCTGTGTGCCGGAGGATTGCGGTGGTCTGTGAGGAAGTAACTCACAAATTTCTGCTCTCGTCTGGTACAGAGTGTTAGCGTAAGCATACAACGTAAGTAAAAAATTAAGATAACTCAGTACTTAATCAACTTGTCTAATTTATGACTAACATTATACTTTGTAAAATTGGCTCTATGGGCTAATGCCCACAGGGAGCGTCATTTTCTAATAATAATAATAATAATACTACCAAAAGAAGAAGTTCGAAAAAAAGACAGATTGTAGAAGCACTGTTTTCCTTTTTATACTGCAGGAAATCGTAGATGCATAGAAGCGCTAAGATTTTCAAAATAATTTGTGTCACTATATAACTCAATGTTAAGCCGAGACGTTAACTTGGTAACCTGTAGAGCGATTTGGCCCATTTTGAAAAGGGTTCGTTACGGGAATATATGCAATGTTTCTGCATAGTTTGGTCAGCCTCCGTGGATGCGTTCGAGGGTTATCGTGCTAAAAGACGGACGGACGTACGGACGGACAGAATTTGTGATTTCATATGCTCTCCTAGGGCAAGCTAAAACGCAATTCATTGGCGCATTAAAAAGTAGAAAGAGATATAGGGAGGAGATTTTTTGTCGCATTGTGCGATCTGACCTATTGACAAATTGTACATACGTATACATAGCTGCCTAAAAGTCTAGACGCATAATCCCCTTTTAATTACTTTGTCTGCCTTTCTTTCTCATTCCTTCTTTCCTTATGCAGAGCAATTTACTACATACACATTTTCCTAACATTTTCTACTTATTTACTTGCGTTGCGCCGGGATAACTATAGACGCCGAGTTAGTAGTAGTAGCAAATAGCTAGCAGTAGCACCCACTATTGGCACAGTGGAGACTTATCTATCGCGAAAAGTGACGAATTTTGTTCGAATAAATGGTTTTTCTTCCTTCGCTCCCTATGAGAACTTCTCGGTGACAGGATTTTGTGAAATATTATAGCTTGCAAAAATAATTCAAAATTATCCCATAAAATACTGTATATCGCTTTGCTTCGCTTGGCTTTGGGCCTCATTTAAAATTCAAAATTTTCGAGCCCACATTCCGACAGTGTGGGAAAAAGGCAGAAAGTTCTTTGGGGCACAAGTTTCTGACTTATGAAAATTAGTGTTTCTGAATAAACGACAAAAATCTAAATTAAATTTTTTCAATTCTGCCTACTCCTAATTTTTCCCATACAGAATTTTATTTTTAAAATGTTTGAAACCTTTGGCCTCGAACGCCTAAAATAATATCAGATTTCATTGATATATATTAATCAGTTCTCCTTGAGTCAGGCGTGGAAATTATGTGAACCTCTCCTGTGGAAAGATTTTGGAATCTCATGAAATAAGGAATGAGTCATAGTAATGGATGCTTCGACGACACTGGTTTTTCTGTTCTTATTTTGTAACATTTTTTATTTTCTTGGAGTTTACAGAACTTTGTTGATACGAAAGCTGTAATATTCAGTCAAACGTAATTATCTTCATAATTTTCATATTCAATAAATTTCATTTTGAAAAATCACTTTCATCATCAAACCGATAATTTCTTTTTGGCAATTTGCCAATATTCATGAAAAACACATTTGATTATGTGTTTATTTTACTGCCGGAATCCTGAACAATGCGGAAGGGACGAGCTTTGTAGAGTCCTTGGCCACCCAATTGGCTTTAGTAACTAGGTAAAATTACAAAACAGGCTCAAAAAAGGCTACCTACGCAAAAACTATCGCAATTAAAATCGACAGAACATTAACAAGCAACTACAGTAAAATTAAAACCGCAACTCCCTCCAACAGCCCTGGGTCCCAATGTAAGACCCCTCTGACTGTCACCCGGGTAGCATGGCTCATTGGTATACATATCTCATTAGGGACGTCAATGTGTTCATTCACAGCATTAATTGAAAGGAGTTCCATTCCCGCCCGGGTTAAATGGCTAGGTGCTGTTTGTAGCGGATTACACAAGCATGGTTTCGAATTTTTTCATTTCCCACCCCATTTTGATAAGCCTATGAGAAAAGTGGGAAATCTCCGGGAAATGAAAAAACACTATGGGAAATGAAAAATAAATCGCTATAATTGACAAAATACAGTACTTGAAAAGGAATTCTGCATTCTCTCGTTCATAATCTCATTCAAGTTACATCACAATAACTGCAAAAAATAATAATAATCAAATTAACATTACGTCAACATTATGTAGGTATAACTAAAATGATGTTTTTTAAATATATATTAAGATAATTTTTAACCCCATTTTTCAATTTCCCACCCACTTGGCATTTTGTTTCCCACTGGGAAATTGGGAAGCCTCCCACTTTTCAATTTCCCAGTCGAAATGATGAATATAAGTCAAAAATGGGGATAAAGATGGGGTCGTGCCCAGAGGATGTATCAATCAGTTACTTGTGGCCTGAAGGCGCTAGTAGGGGCTAGAAATTCCGTTCCCACGAATTGACTCAGTACAGGCTCAAGCCTTGCTAGCAGTGATCAACAACAAGGCAATTTGTTGGGGAGTTGGCAAATGGCCTGGAATGGTGGCCTGTGCACAGTACGTTTACTATAATAGTGATATGGGTACACCTCGCATGTCATGCACACAAGGGCCCTCTGTAGTATAATAGAAGCCCCCTTCACAATAATATAAGTCTCTGCCAATCACAACTTGCGTTCCTGAACCGCGCTTTATACACAAGGAACAGTTGTTAAAGCGAGTAATCTCATGTTGTCCCTATTTGTATTGGCATTGGTTTGTGCAAAAAAAATAGAAGCCTTCTATCTAATAGAAGTCCCCTCTCCATTAGAGAGAACCTCTCTAAGGTCACTCATGTAGAATTAGAAGCCCTGGGCTTCTAATAAAAGTTTTACAGTACCTATGTATGTTGGCCTTATAATATTATTTGTTGTAGAAAGCCAATTAAGGAACTCACAAAATTAGCTTGTTGACTGTTACAGATTCAATCAGTCGTCGAAGTCTAAACTAGAAATACATATTCGTTTTCTGCTACTTTTAAGATCAAAAATGATTGCTGTGTGATATTTATCTGAGCAATGAACAAAATCTTTCTATACAGACCAAGAGAGGTTGTGAACACTTATATGTACTTATTGTACTGGAGTGTCAAAAACCCAAATCATTATTACGAAACTTTAGAACCGCCTGCTTATATATGGAGCACTTCATCCACTCCTCGTTATGAAAATTGGTACAACGCCACTCACTTCAACGAAACTGTCCTTAATCGAACTCATTATGTTAACAAAACTTGGAACCCTGTAAACTGTAAGAAAATTTCTATCTATTATATTAACGCCGATTTTTAGATACAGGTAAATATTCCAATATTCCATACACAGGAAATTTCTATAATATATATATATATATATATGATGTTGTCCGCTATTTTATATTTCGGTTAACGTTGACATGGCCTATTTGAGGACATGGGGCTAACTGCAAAACATGATTTGCCTGATTACAATTATTGCTAGTGCTTCCATGGTTGTCGTGTGGTAGGCAGGGCATGAAAAAGGCTGCCTTTTTGGGAGGAAAAAGGCAAAGAGGCGCCTTTTTGACTTTTTGGCCTTTTTGCAGTGGCTAAAGCCATCTGCAATGTTCAAGGAATTAATTTTGATAGGCAAAAAGGCAACCAAAAAGTCAAAAGGCTGCCCTTTTCATGCCCTGGTGATAGGCTGTACTGTCGGATTCACATTCATATGCAGTTTTCTCTTGGAACAGCCAAATTTGGCTGCATTCTATTGGTAAGCGTATTTGAAATTGATTCCCCTGATCGTAATTATAAATTTTTTGAATTCTGTTTTCAGAATTGAGTCATGTGACCACTCAATAAGAAAGCGCAGAAAATTGGACTAAATCGCCTCACCCCCTGAAAACCCTACCCCGCCCACTTTTCTTTAAATTCAACTTTTGAATTTTGTTTTCATATCTTATATGTAAATCAATTCCCGCTACATTAGTTTATTCTTCTTTACATTGAACTATACATTCATAATCATGGAACTCCATAATTTTAAACTATAAAAGATGGAAACAATTTGGAAATTAATATTTTGCGACAAGAGAGAGTAATGACACTAATGTAATGTGAAACGATCCTTATTCTAAATGACGTGGGTAAAGCGTATTAATGTTGCACATTTTATACACATTTTGTGTAATTTTAAAGGTTTCATTATCTTCAAAAATAAATAAAGATTAGGTCTTCGATGAGGAAGATTTTTGATTTACTGCCATTATAAAAATTAAAAAATAATCAAAAAATTTCGTTCCTTAAAGGCCTAATCCTTATTTATTTTTCCAAATATATAGTTCCATGATTATGAATGTTAAGAAGAATAAATATGTAGTACATAGCCTGAATATATCATACCATTATGAAATTATTTTGTAGTTGTGCATCTGTTTTACTTAGAGATTACGTTATAATATCATTCAGTATGTTGTATTTTTAAGTGGAACATTTAATCTCCGCAATATAATTTTCTGGGCCATGCTCTTCTAGCCAGGTTGACTTCTGGGGTTCGATCCTCAATGCGACTCAGGTTGCGTGATTGCAGCCTTGTGCTTTGAGAATCTATTAGTGCCTTCTTCGTGATTATCATTGATTTGGCTATCTTAGTGTTAATGTATTTATCTATCCTTACCATGTCTGTAGTGTGCAGACTAGGGTGTGCAATACCGATACCGTTTTTCAAATACCGGTATTCGGTATTTTCGGTATTATGCCGGTATTAATACCGAAAATATTTTGAAAATACGCAGTAAAGAATCAACGAAAAAAGTTCAAATAATATTATTTTAATATTAACAGGAGACAAATTATGAACATTATCATGTTATAAACTAATTAAGACTTTATTTTAACCTCTTTTAATATGCTTATAAAGTTAATTTCACCAATATTTATA
>JAAAYG020038928.1:22909-45891 GCA_009936455.2 Tomocerus minor
CCAAGTACATCTTCAGTTTCGTTAAAAATGCTTTGAATTAGCTGCAGTGATTTGTGTTGCGTATAAGAAATAAGCTAAAAGGATTATAAAGGGTTAAAATATGAATTTATGATTAGTTTATGTGGTATAGATGCCATGAATAACAGAAGATAATATTCATAAGTAGTTGATGCGGTTAAAGAGAATGGTTAGTTGTTTGGATCATTTGTTCGTTGTTTTTGTGTCTAGTAGGCAGGGAGAGAAAGTGGAGTCGACAGAGAGTATTTAGTATGTGAGTTATGCGATGATGTGGTGGTGGAAATATTGTAATGTCGTATCATCATCATTATCTGGGAAGCTCGGCTCCGTGGCTAAAATATGTGATGTAAAATGTAAGGATGGGCCAGGAATAGGAATGAAATGTGGGGAATGTGAGGACATTATAATATGTATTGTGATATTTGTATGATGAGATGAGTGAGATATTTGTGAGGGAATGTGAGCGAGAGAAAGAGAGAGAGAGAGAGAAGTGAAAAGGAGGAGAGAGAGAGAGGAAGGAGTTATTATTGTGAATTCTGATTAAAATAGATACATTACTATTCATGTAGTATAATGGTGCATGGAGAGATGAGATTATGGTTGATCCCTTATCTGTTGAAGGAAATTATAATATTGTTGTGTCTAAATGGATTATAGTAATTCGGATGGGATGAACATCAAGTGGTGTCCCTAACACATTTGTGTTTAAAGTAAAAGTGGACAGCAGAAAGTAGAAGTGTAGTGGTAGGCTGATGCTGCTGGATGGAGTAGTCGAGAGGAGACGCGAGGCGGCTGAAAAGATCCGTAGCAATAGGCTAAGCATTAAATGAATGAGTGGGAGAGTGAAATAAATGAAATGGATGGGAATGAAATCAAATGAAATGAATTGGAATAGTTGCGGTTGGTAGTGGCCGTGTGGTGGGATGAGAATGGTCGCTTTAGCTTAGCGTTAGCTTTTGCCCGGTGTGGTTTGCTTTTAGTTCAGTTTCGATGGTCTGCCATAGTCCTCTCTCTCTCTCTGACTGACTCTTGAAGAGGAGAGGACTAGGCTGGAGAATTCTCTATTTGTCGATGTAAGCATTTAGTGGAGAGTGCTAGGCTATGCTTGGTTGGGATTAGGAGCCAGAGAGCATAGTTTAATTTTGTGTACCGTCTATTCTTACTATTTATAGTTGTATAATGGAGGAGAAAGGGATTTCAGTCCTTTTAGACATTTCCTTCGTTGAGGATACGATTAGGTGGGAGTTGGGACTGGAGAAGACCACACTCAGTCAGAGAATAGAGAGAAAGAGCCAAAGAAGACTACCTATATATATTTTGTATATATATGTATTATAAGGAAGTCGTTCCGTTGTCGCCCCACACACTCCGTTTCGTTCTCCAGCAGAACTCCAACTGGAAAACAAAGCAAATTAGACGGAGAGTGACTTGAATGTGACGGCTAGGAATATCTCTTTACTTTATTCCGCTCCACAACTACAAAGACAAGACAGATACACTTTCCCATATATTTAGCCCTTCCACCACCACCACCTACCTATCTATCTGTACATGAGGGGAGAAATCTAATCGACATAACTACACTCAGAAGTGCCATAAAGTCCGTCCCGATTTTCAATCCTTTAGAGACAGAGAGAACATATATACATTTTCTCTATCTTATTGTTACAGATATCACTGTCCGTATATTTATACAGTCCTTTTCAGTGTGATGTCATTTATATTAGCAGTTTTCCCTTTCTCTACAGCCTTCTATAGCTTTCACGTGTAGCTTGAGCAAATAAGTGAAAAGGATACATGCATGGCATGGGGTGCTTTCCATATATTCATAATATGAATCTATGTACAACTAATCGTAAGCATTTACTTTCTATTTCTGCAGTTGAGGCTCTAATAGCAGTAGTTGTGAATTATATGTACCTACTTAATACATGACATCCTCTTTGGTTCCTCTCGCCTCCGTTACCATTTGTCCTTGTCATTGTCGCCAGAGCAGAGAAATCTATGTAGGTATTTACGTTAAGGTACGTCTAAACCTATCAGTAATCAGTAGGTACCTAGCTATTTTGCGACGTATTTATTTATCTGTAGAACTGCATCGTCAAAATACGTGAGTTTACTTCCCGTTTTATATGTATAAATTTAAATACAGATTAAATAGACGTGTATTTTCTGCCAGTTTGCTATGTGAGCTCTGCTCTCCATATATTTAGAATGTGAAAAGTATGTGAGGAAGATTATGAAGTAATGGAAGTTGCACGTAGTTAGCATAGACTACCGACGACGCGAGTTTCTATTTAGCCTGTATTTAGTATTAAAGAGGATCAGATAAGTTAATGGTATACAGTAATCTGTACAGAGGAGGCTATTTACTTATTAGGTAGTATTTAGTAGGTGGGTGCATGGCCGGCTGATGGGATGTGATATTTAAGTTCGTGCGAGGGAATTTACTCTTCGTGAACATTATTTTCCATTCCTTCCCTCTCTCTCCTCTCCTCCACTGTTTTCCTCATCTCCTCTTATCTTTATACATCCTTGCTTACGTGAGATAATCGTGTTATGACTACCTCTATTAGTCTTTGCTTTCACTTGTCATGTGTAAAATTAAGAGTTCAGACTACAACGGGCACTTATGTGAGAACGTGATCGGAGTACCGAGGATTTACATTTATTTCCTTCTGCATTAGCACATACCCGTTTGTCACTCCAGACATTATCCGCACTAATGTACACAAATATTACAAATTCTACATTCTATTATATTACTAACTCACTATATTCGTATACTATGCATTTAGCTACTATATACTGTAGTTAGTCGAAGCTTAAGTTAACTTACACTGCTTTCATAAGAATCCTTTTGCCTTTCTATTCTCATTCAGGATTTCCTTTTCAGACACTACAAGGAAACTACTATATAGACATATGTATACACTCGACTTTGTCTTATATACTAACAATGAAAATTATTTTATGCTCAAAATGTAAAATACATTAGTAAATATATCCTTCGAACCTTGATGCTTGATTTTTTAATGTGATGATGATAGGATGTTTTAAATGAGTAAATGAATTGTAGATGAATGAGACGTTTTTACCAGTGTCAATTGAATTTTATTGCCATTGCCATTTTATTTCCTCAACATAACTGATTTTTTTACAATTTGTAATTGATTATTGCGATACAATACATACAACCACTACAGTTAACTATTAAGATTATTTTTAATGGTTTATTTACAATTTACAGATATTAATACAGGTAGATAATATTATTATTAGGTTGAATCGATGCAATTCCTAACTAAACTGTACAATTACAATTTTCTATTGGTAGCTTCTATTGTTCAAACCGTAATAATCAGTTTTAATAGCTACTTTAATTGTTTATATACGATATTAGGTTTGGTAATTATTATTATTATTAACACTATTTTTGTTAATTATGCATCTCTAGAATAAGTATTACATGTGTAAGAGAATGTAACTAACTACTTATAGCACATTTCTTAGAGTTACAACTAAATATATATAAATACAGTAAATGTCTACATGGAATGACATTGTTATTATTATTACTCTTTAAAACATTGAAACATTTTACCGTGTTCTCCCATTTCTTATCCAATGGGTAAAAATAATGAATAGACCTTTCACAACGATTACTCTAACGTAGCGGGTGGCTAATCTAATGGAATGATTATTAATGGACACACTATTATACACAGAGCTACTACTTACTTAATTTCCTATATAGTAGTATTCATGTTCGTCTGAGAGACAGTTCCCTCATATTTTTGATCGATATGAATACAAACTCTATTAAGTCTATTATTTACACACAGAAACTAAAAATCACAATGATCCACCATTACTGGATAATAGAAACAGCAATATTGTTCATAAATCACACGTTAATTAATCATACAACATTTATACAAAGGTAACTTTATTATGTACCACATTACTTCTATTATTTTCTAAGCATTCCCTTCACTAATAGGTGATGATGCGTTAGTAATCTACTTAAATTGTAAGTTACACATGAAAAGTAAACTATATGTAGCTAATACTACAAAGTATTACAATGACATACACACATTGTGTATAAATACTTTTATATGTATGTTTGCAATGTACCTTTGTAATACACAACCAAATATTTCGTAAATAACGATCGTGCCATCGCTTTACTAGCGAATAATACAGATTTACAGAAAATCCATGCACTAACTTATCCTAGTGTACATTTAGTATCCTGTACACAAGTAATACATTACAAATGGGGCAATGACGTATATTATTACCAGATGCAGAATTTAATCTTACATTTTGCCATTACGTAAATTGTTTTTCCGTCGACTAACCACGCTAGCAATTCTTCTATCTATGTATCTATCGCTATCAAAACTAATGTGATAATATATTCATCTAAACACTAGTATTCCTATGAAAAATTATGTATACTTATTGCTCGGTCATTAAAGTACAATGTGACAACGAGTCACACACATAAATTACGCCCCATTCATAAAATAACTTTTGCAATCATCCCACTTTTATTTATGATAGCTCTCTATCATGGAATACGTATTTTATTGCGTTCATTGTGTAGCAAGAAACAACTGTACATTTGGTGAGTTGTCAGTTGTGTATTTCTTATCATATATTATAGAAACTCAATATGTTCATTCATCATATTAAGT
The DNA here is from genome assembly GCA_009936455.2 of Tomocerus minor. Classification (NCBI taxonomy): domain Eukaryota; kingdom Metazoa; phylum Arthropoda; class Collembola; order Entomobryomorpha; family Tomoceridae; genus Tomocerus; species Tomocerus minor. The sequence continues at coordinate 27,634 of JAAAYG020038928.1, forward strand.
ACCTATTCGTTAATAAATCTGTGACAAACTTTTCTTTGTGTATGCTAAACATGTCGTATACAGTATGCTTATCACCTGATGTCTTAATTTGAAAATTGGAACCCCAATTCATTAATTATTCGTAAATTGTAATACTTTTAAATCAAGTACTAATCAATCCTTTATACTAATTACGGTAGGTACTCTATATTTCCTATTACTTATATATTATTGTAATTCGTTCATTCTAACTTCCGTTAAGGTCAGTATCGTATACATGGGTTACGTATTACACATCAATCACTAATAGGTGTATTGTTTATAATATTCATATCATAAAATGTACACTGTATTCATTATACCACCGTATTGCTTTATCCTTAAAAGTAAGCAACACTTTCTACTATTAAGTAGGTAACTATATCCACCTTGGTTTTGACCACATTTTAGTGTCATAACGCTAACCATTACCCCGTTTCTCTAATTATTTTCACACCAATATGAATAACAATTCTTGCAATAATAGACAAACACCTTTCATGTACTCGTACACTCGTATTCTACTAAATATAATCAAAATGTTACATATCAATACATTTTCCTTTTAGATATATTTTTATGATTTTGTTTCTTACACTGAAATACATTTAGCCTTCCTTGAAACTGTCAAAGATGTTCCTTCCTAATCATAATTACCTACATGTAATATAATAAATACTTTACGCTGTAATTGATTAATTAACCTATAATTAATATTGTTCATCAGATTCATAGATAGAGGTAATTTGATTTTTGAGGTAGTTGATGCTTATGTTGGTTCCGTACTATGGACTCTGATTACTTCAATAATCAATTTTTATATGTTACATTATTTTTTTTAGCTACATATGAAGTTTCGATTGCAGCTTCTCACTTGTGAAAACTCAAATCAAATGCCTAATTACCAATTTATGTAATAGTTGTCGATTGGAGTCTTAATATCAGTAGGTTTTGGGGAAGTTGATTATGCAGTAACAACAATACCGTATAAAGGAAACAAACAGAAATTGAAAATATTTGACGGATAATTTGAAATCGTAGTCCCAGATTCTGATGTGGATCAGGATATTGCAAAAAGGGAAATTCATCTGCAGGCAAATAACCATTATGCTCAGTTATGAAATTGATGGTCACCGTAAACCTTGTAGGATTTTTACTTTGCTTACTTTAGCAGTTTCTGAGGGTTTTCATTTTTTCTCTATGTTTTAAAAGAAACAAAATTATGGGAGAACTGGTAAGTTCTCCCAATTTAAGATAGTTTGCCTGTGTAGAGACGACATCGTAGTGACAAAATGTCACCACGAACAAAAAAATGTCCTAATAAGATACAAAAATGCAGATATCAGTGTCCATGATGACATATTTACTTTTGTATGTTATCTACCATGTTGCGCAATGCTATGTCGGGATGTCTGCTTTCCCAAAGTGGAAGTGAAAGTTGTGCATTATGAAGTTGTGGCACTAGGTATTTATTAGGTAGAATGCACTGAATGCATGAATCTAGTTAGAATGTTTACTTACATCTCACTTAAGACAATGAGCAAAAGATAGGTAGCGGGAATAAACTGGTATCTATGAAAGTTTGAGAGAGAGAGCGAGAGTGAGAGAGAAGATGTATAGATAAGTTTTCTTTGTCTCGAGCTTTTTGTTTTATGGTTTCGAATTGACTGAGAAGGAAATAGAGATCTATAAAAGACAAAATTCGACAACAAAAGCTTCCTTTCCCAATAAGTGCTTCACTAACTGAAGAGAGAGAGATGTATCTTGACATGAGTTGACTTGCGAGCGAGAGAACTGGCTGAATCGACATGGACCTTGAACCGAATGAACAAGTACAAGAAAGGAGACATGGTAATGTAAAATGTATGAAGAGTAAATGAATGCAACTAAAGTAAAAGTGAAGACAAGTGTAAAACAATAAGATGAGAGAGAAAGCTGAGTCAGGGAAAATTGGAGACAGGAGACGAAAACAGAAGAAAAGTGGGAAACAAGGGAAAGGAAGTTGGAAAATGATTTTGTTTCTATCGGCTAACTGTTTGCCTTGCCTTGTTCTCGACTCAGGTCTTCTCCTCTGGTTTGTCGACTCATTGTCTCTTCATTTTATTCATTCTTGTGAACAACTATTATGTTATGTATTGTTATCAAGACAAACTGAGAGACTACTGTGAATAAAACATTTACATTAAACATAACATGCTAATAATATAATGCTTTTCTGAAAATAACTTATTCTTTGGCTGGCAATGCCACTCAATACTCCACTTTCTAAATGCTCTCATCTAATTAACACTCAAATATGCAATTACTTCGTTATTGTTACCAACATTCATTCTTACACAATGCAATTACATTTCCAACCCGGATTTCACATTACAACCAATTTGTCTTTTGCATTCCTATTCCCAGTCTAGATCCTCAATTACATAAGGCAATCAAAGGAAAAGTCCAAACAATAATGTTATTGTGATAAAAACGAGACAATTTACACAAAGTTAGTATTTGTGTCAATGTTTGCATAACAGAGTGAAAATCAGTTTTCACTTTTTCTTGATTCTCCTACTCCTTTCTCGAGAATAGAGCTAAGAGTCAGGTCGTTCCTTACATAATGTCAATTTTCTTAACATGAGCACGATGTAATGTGTATGTGTGCAGTTGTTTTTTGTGAGATGTGTATAATGGTAGAGAAAGCTCTAGTTTTATTTTTCCAATTAGTGTATGAAAAAGCTATTGAGAGTAATGAATGATGTCTCTGGAAAAATTTCCACTCATTAAATCCAGCAGATATTTAGGAGTGGTGAATTTGGAGAGACAATAGGAGTTTGTTACGTCAAGTCAACGCAACGTGTGCTCCTTCAACTCATGACAAAAATAGGAAAGAAAATAATGGAAGTGTAAGAATATGAAAAGGAGATGGTAAAGCAGCAAATGAAAGGCAAAACAAGTCAAGTCAAAGAATTAGAGAGTATAGCTAGAATAAGAGAGCTCTTCTATATCTTTATTTAGGAGAGTAGTGAGTGTGAGAGTCTCATCAGTGAAAGATGTGTATAAAAAGCGGGGGCATTATTATATCTAGAGAATAAAGACAAGAGTCAGATAGGAGACATGGATGGATGAATGGATGCATGTGATGTGAGAGTAAAAGTGTGAGCCAGGAATGTAGACGATGAACATAAACTATAGCTTTTCTTCAGAAACAACTAAGTATTTAAGAAATATACTTTCCCTGTAAGTACATAATGTAAATGTAACGTAGGTGTAGAGTCTGTAGAGTGTGGCAGGGCATTTGATAGCGTACTACTTACAACTATGGCACACCACATAAAACGCTAACGAAGGAAAGTCATCTCATCATGAAAATGTATACGTCTCAAGTAAATACGTAGATATAAGACTACATTTTACACAACAGAGCACACATAGATAAAGATACAGTAGTGGGGTTCTTTCAGGACTTGGCTGAAGTGAGGCGGGCAGGCATTGTTTCACTCGGGAGCTTCATAATGAGCGTGGAGCTCTATGCAAATTTTTGACTGACGCTAAGAAACCTATAGCACTTCACTTCTCTCTCTTTCTCATCTAACTATACACAATATAGAGTAGAGTCTCCTCCTGCATTTATTCATATAGCGTTTCCCTGGTAGAAAAGCCCTGTGACTCAACTTTCGTCGACAGCACAAATTCACAGATATAGTCACTATTTATGTATGTGACGGAGTGAACTTTAGAATAATGGGACAGACGTAGAGAGAGAGAGAGAGAAAGAGAATAGAGAGAGAGAGAGAGAGAGAGAGAGAAAGCAATAGTGCAATGCAATGGGATGTGTTCCAACGGTAAACTAAACTGATGCAAGTAACTAAGGAAAGTCTGTACAGAGATAGAGGACTAAGGAACAGACTAACTAATATATTAATGTGGTGTGTGGTGGCCTATGCTTCATATAAAGACCAAATTTCCATACGTGGTTTAGCAGCTCTCTTCCGCCCATATCTCAAACCAAGTGATGCCAGACCAGAGCAGACGAAAGGAAATTCGACTCAACTACGTACAAGTAACATACCTAACATAACATAAGTAAATATCTATTTGTATATGCATAGAAAAACATTGTACACAATATATTATGTAGGCAATAGCATTTGTTTCCTCACTAATATCCCACTGTGAGTTAGAGAAATAGAGAATTGATCGCTTTCTTCCCATTATACCATAGTCATACATACATAGCTACGTGCAGATAGCAACTAATATCCTCTAAATACATCAGACAAGACTTGATATAAGCAAACACTCATAGTACACTAACTCTCACCATTAGATCACTGCACAGCACACAACTGCTCTGTATGCAAGACGATGGGATGCCAAACCCAAAAACAAAAGGCCTAAAATTATATTCTGCTAATGTGTTCTCAGGGTGGATGCAAATGTTCATATCTACGTACGTACGTAACTTACGTACCCTTCCGTCCTAGACACTATACACATTTCCCCAACACTCACTCATTCTCTAACCGACTTACTTTTCCTCTCAACCCTGTCATAAGGATATATCATCCTCTAATGTATTTACCAGCGCTCCTCTTCTTTGCCTGCCGATGGGATGGATGTAAGCTTGTGTGTATGAGTGTGCATGGGCACGTTTATTCTATAATGCCCCATATATTCTACATGCATGCTCTTTACATCCGTACACTCGCTAGTCACTCAATCTATTATACACACAAATGTTTCTATCATCAATTCAAAGAAACATATCTCATTATCCTTTACCTACATACGGACTTATGTACACACAGGCCTCCCTCTCCTCGCTCTCCTCTCATGTCAATCCTTCTGTACATGAAAGACTCTTACCTACTAACGAATCAATGCTTACATAAACCCCACAACCACTCCCATTATCATTTGTGATGTGATACTTTTGAAATCACTTCGATGGAAATATGGATATTATGCACAAAATGAATAAAAAACAATGCTTCAACAGTCGCTACAAACAGAAATCTCGACTCTATCTAATGAGAAACAGTTACATACAATCCAATATTAAGTATTTACAGAAGCCCTGGCTGGTTTTACAAAGCGTACTTATACAATATACGATAAACCAACAATAATATTTAGCAACCAACTTTTCCGCTGAAGAGGAATTGGTTGTTAAATAAGATTCAGCTGGTATTTAACAGGGCAAAAAATAAAATTCCTTGAAACTATCAATGCCTTTCAAAAGATAAAACCCACATTTATCCAAAATTATCCAAATTTTAATATCCCTATCACAGATGAAACCCAATTTAGAAATAAATTCCAAAGTAAAATTAAATCTTGCGTCCCTATCAATATAAGTATGAAAAAACAAAAACCCTCCTACTGCGTTTCAGTTTGAAAAGGAAGTAATAGGGTGAGTAGAGTTTGAGCTGGAAGGCGAATCTTGTTATGAGAACGTATCTATATGTCACACTGCTCTATTAGTTTATATTTTTCAGTACATAGAGCGAGATGAATGAGTTTTAAGATATAAATCCCCTAAAAATCATCTCCGAAGGGTGTCATAAATTCAGTCTGATTTAATAGGCTTGACGTTTGTAAGCTTATCTATGTTTCCTTACTAAGCTTTCCCCTGTTCATTGCAATAGATTTCATTTGAAGTTAGCGAGGACTAATTAAAATTTCGATGTGATTCCACATTCACGAACTCCTAAAGAAGGAAATAGACACATCGCACATCCACTGTCAGTATACAGTGACATTTTCAGTTGTTTAAATGGCGACGCTATCATTTCTAATGATTTGCCTCAAGTGACGTGCGTCGGTAGCTATTTATTTTTATGCTAAATCGTCTTGGTTCCTGTGTGTGTACAAAACGTTTCATCCTCCTCCATATGAAATGTGGGGGACGAGTTACAGACAACTAACTTCACGCAAAATTTGATCTGTTGTAAATTGAGTTGCAATTCAATTTGGGCATGACGAGATTGAAAATGTTCGTTTTATGCATTCTAATTTCGGCAGGTATTATGTCGTGATATTACTAGAGAAGAGAAGAGAGAGAGAGAGAGTACATCACTTTTGCTTCTGACCTGACTGTCTCCTTAAGAATTAGAGAGTTGAAATGATGGCTGGAGGCGAATGTTGAAAGGCAATTATGAATTGGTCTTGGTGTTATGACTAATTACTTAGTTGTGGATAGGTAGGTTGTAGGTTGTACGGAGGGGTAGTCATCTTAACTAAAGGGATAGCTACAGAAGCTTCCTACATACCATCATTCATATTATCTCCTATTTCAAACAATGATTACTCCTAAATGTTTTTTTGATTGCTTACTCTCAATCTAATTACAGACAGACGCAAATGTGATGATGAGTATTTAGAATCTGACATCAGTAAATAAGTAAACTTTTCCGTATGATATCTGTGGATTAAAAGGTAGTCACTACATTTGTATTTGATTCCCCGTGAAATATAGATGTGCCCTGTACTATATTTCCTGTAAATGTTACATTTAAGTATGCTATTATAAAAGTTTTCTTGCTCAAAATTCCAGGGTCTAAATATAGTAGACCTTATCGACTGTAGCCTTCATTAAAGTGTAAAAGCAAGTTTCTATCCTAATTAACGAAAGATTTACGTGTGTGCCCCAAAGCATTTAATTTGGTCACGGTTGTAGGACACCCTAGCCGTGCATCCCTACAAGTCACTAGCAGTAACACACATGGATGACCACGTTAGTTAGTGAGGAATGGAAAGGAGAGAGAAAGAGGGAAGGAAAGGCATAGCAAATATATTTACTAACATAACATACGAGTCCTAGCCACTAACTCAACTTGAACGGAGCTATCTCTGTTGTGTAAGCATCTGTTTCTCTCTCCGTATCCACACACGAACAACTTGCACAGATCTCCCTATACACACTCTGTATGTACTCATCTCAAAACCTCTCTCTCTCTCTAATTCTTCTACCGCTCTCTTCCACTTCAAAACTGTTAGAAATGTATTTAAACTACAAAGAACCGACCTTTGTAATTATATTTATACGATGAATCCTTATAATGTTATAATTACAACTTGGTATGTGTATCTATCTTTAATTTAACTTTCTCTCATCTTCAAAAATGCATTTAAATAATATGGCTACTACCAGTATGTACTTTAGAATCTGAAGAGATTTGAGCTCACTTTAAAAAATGCCGATTTTAATGCTATTAAGTGTATATTTAGGCTAGACCCTCTAAATTATAGAGTAAAGGTATTCACTGTATGAGGAATAGACTTTAGGAGATAGTATGTAGTATGTAGTTTGATAAACCAGAATATTAATTATAAAAACAGTTACATAAATCTTAGAATAAATAAAGCATATGAGTCACTATAATTATAATTAGTTGTTATATAATGAGGAAAGTCTGTTTATAGGAGTCTATAAGGTTTTATATTATGTAAGAAAACCAAGGGATTTAATGTAGGTATCCAATCTGTTGGTGAAATCCTAGTTGAGTATGCTAAGATACATAGTAGTTCGGTCGGGAGATAGTCTTAGGGGTTGACTCTTTATCCTCTTTGACTTAATTTGACTTTCCGGGGGCGGGTTAATAATGACGCGAAATACATTTTCTCTCTCGCTATCTGTCGAATACTATTTTGAAAAAAGGAAATCCTTCTGTCCTTATGTAAACATTTGAAAATATTTGTTTATTTTGCATTGCTATTTGGATGAAAGGTTGTAGGCTCTTCGATCTTTGCCAATTGACATGTGTTCAGAGGATTAAAGTTCCATTTTAGAATTTAAATGAAAGAAAAAAGTGATGTTATGAGATGAAAAGTGATAAATACGGCAGGAGTGAATAAGTCAGTTTGTCAGAGAGTGATGTCGAGAGGTAGGACGAGAAAGAGAGAGAGAGTGAGTCTATGCATTAGTCGTTTGTAAACGAGGGGAAAATAAGACAGGAAGAATTATAATCCCCAGGACTGAATTGCAGTGAAAGTGAAGTGATCATATAGCAGTGGCTCCTTTCTTAAGTCCTGATTGTGAGAGTGATGTGAGGGAGTTGACTTGGTGCCTTGTACATATTCAGGACATACATAAGTATACATATATATATATACTTATATATAGATAGTCTGCTTTTAAGTATCCGTGAGTGAGAGTTGCAAAGCAAAGCAACATTCTACATGCATGCATTAGCATTAGCGCACACTCTCCTAATTTTCTAAGATCAATCAATATTTCCAACCTATGAAGAGAGAAGGAGTCTGAGTGAGAGAACTAAGTAAGTCTTGTGTTTTAGTCGCATACATAACACACTCAACTCAAGACAAGTTAAAGATATTATGCATGTGTATGTATATAATAGCTCTCTCTCCCTACTCTATAGACTTTGCCATTGTGAAAGTAGCAGCTAGGATCTGTATAGCCCCCAACTCCACGCTCTATTCTTCTTTCCTTTGTAGCTCTCGTCTGATTTTGAACTGAACTGAAGGATTGTATGTAGATGATGACGCTTTCCCACTCTTCTTCCCTTCCCAAACCCGCTCTCTCTCTCTCTCTCTCTCTCTCTCTCTCTCTCTCTCCATTCAATCCACACACATTCATTTAATATCTTATCATGTTATCATACACATCCTGTTCTCTTATACGAATTAGCAACTTATACATACATACATTCTCCCTATCTATAAACATGTCCTCTCCTCCTACCATATACATAACTTCCCATACAATTCACCCAACTTCCCCTTTACACTAATAAAGAACCTAAACACATTTAGCCGAGCTAACAAATATCATTTCCCTCTTCCTTATTATCCATTTCTCATATAAGCAAATATTGTTCTCGGAAAACATAGCACACATGTGTGTGACTACTATATAGATGCATAAATATTCTACAAAATATTTAATTGTAAAACACACAGCCAACAATTCAGAATGAGAGAGAAAGAGAGAGAGAGTGAGAGTGAGCGTGTGTAGAGTGTGATGTGGTTGCTTGCTTTGCTAACTTACATTAAGACAAGATGGGACGAATTGTAGGGAAAGCATGCACAGGCATTTTCCCTGAAAACAGCTACATCTCACCATACATGAGTATGAGCTTAGAGGATCCGAGTTTTGTACACAGGGAAATAGACAGAGCCGTGCATTTACAATCCCTTTCTCCATTCTAAACTAAGAAGAAGATGAGAGTGAGAGCATTTCCTTCGGTTTTAGCTAAAGTTAACTAGAAGAGAGCGAGAGAGCGAAAGAGAGATAGAGAGAGTCTCACTCCCCTTTTCTCCACTTGAAATTAATGTGTGCTCTCTTGTCTTAACGAAATGAATGTATGTAGATGTATGCGTGTGTATGTATGTACATGTAGAAATTCCTGCATCTCATCTATATCTGTCTATCTATCTTTACGTTCCCTCATTCTGTCTTAACTCCAAATAGTCCACTCACACACAGTCAGATTCACTCTTCACTCATTCAACACAAAAGGGACAATATATTTACATAGCTAGTATGCATGTCTTTCTGTTCTGTGTAAATTCGTATACGAACACTTTCTAATACACAGATACACATGAGATATTCCACTAAGTTCTCTTCCTCCTGCTGTCCTCCCTCCTTTACGGAAACTTTTAGAGCATTGCTTCTCTCTCTCTCTCTCTCTGTATATAGTATATGTAAGTATGTGCTATAAAGATGTTTAGATGGATTTATCACAACCACCACCATGAAATGAGTCAAATGGTTCAAATCTCTGGAGGATATTCATAGGGAAAGTTAATTTATCGGTGGTTGTAATCATATGGAAGGATGGTGATAGAAAATCTTCCTTTATACACATCTATATATACATCTAGTATAATGTGATCGAGGGGATATTTGTGTCGGATGCTAAAGTAAATGCATTCTCACGCTTTCTTCTTGTCCTGTCTTGCCTTCAATTGTCTCTCACGTTCCACTCTTTTACAGACTAAAAGGTAGAGAATATACGACGTAAATTAAGTGTAAGAAACCTATAAGCTACGAAGACATTGGAGGAAATGATATTTGTACGAAATCCTACACTATATAGAGCCTGATAATAAATATAAAAGAGAAACTTTGCTTTCACTTCATTTTAGAATTACTACTTTATAGATTGTAGTCAGATGTGTATTCCTATATAGATCTCGCTCTCTCTTCTCTCTCTCTCTCTCTCTCTACTATATGTACCTAGTATGTGTAGTTTATTAGGGAGGGCCACTTAATACATATTAAACTGATAGAGAGTGATGCTTCGTAAATGTATCAGTATCAGTCGTAGTATCTTGATGTAGAATCTTGAAAGAGCTTTTCCTTCCTCCACTTTACGTGGTGACATTCCATAGGATCTATACATTCTCTCTCTCTCTCTCCTATATAAATATGTAGAATGGCAACAACTGACTCCTTCTTAACTCAACTACCTATATAGAGACATATAGTAGAAAAGTGAGTTGAAGCTATCCCCATGAATTCATGAAATAGATTTCTTAGTTTTTCATCTCATCACTAACATAAGTAAGTAGCTAGAACGTAAAGAGAGAGAGATGCCTCTACTACTAACTGGGTGAGCTCTGCTAACTACTACTAATACAAAATACCACTCAGACTCCTCATCTTTTACTAACGCGGCTTATTAACCAAAGTGAGCTGATATCTTATGAAAAGGATGTTGATGCCAGCATCTATAAATTTTGAGACAGGAATACATATAGATTTTGGGTTATAGAAGAAGACAAGAGAAAATACATGGAAGATAATGTCACCAGGCTGTTTGTTATGTTATGTATGTATATGCCGTTTGATTTCATCACTTTTGGGTCGTTGTTAGAGGGAAGATTCCTAGGAGGATCCAAGGCAATTGTTATTTGAATGAGGATTTGCTTGGGGAAATCTATGTGTCGAGATAGAGAATGGGAGCAGTCTAGGTGGGAGAAGAGAGGTAGCTATTATTTTACACGTTTCTAAACACTCACATCCCATCACTTTACAACTACCGACCTATTACTATAAAAGATAACTCAAAGCAACTCTCAAGTTTTGCTTGCCTTTGCATTATTTTATTTCTTTGAGCATTGTGAAGAGCTAGACTCGGGAGAACGAGATTTTTCCCTCATGTTTTCCCCGTGTGTAGTATCTGGTAGAGAAAGATATGACATTTTACTGTTTTCTTAATTCACTTGAGGAAATTTTCATTTGCCCTGTCTCCGCATTTAAATACAGATACAAAGCATCCTTCAATTTAAATGTAAAGTTATCTTAGAATCCTCCTCGCACCTAATTTTAGACATTCTACCTACACAGACAGAAAATCTATAGAAGACAATCATTTTATAAGGAATACATACAACTTGTATGTAGATATATAGATAGTAAGTAGAGATGACTGACTCTCTCTCTCTCTCACTCTCTGAATATGAGAGATAGTAACATAGAGCGTATTGCTTACTTGACTGTCATTGTCATAATGAATATTCGGTGACGCTGTTAGCTTCCCTTGTCTTAGCATTCTATTAGTGGCGAGCAAAGGGAGAATTAAGCTGAAGTGAGCATCTGAAGAAGAGAGAAGAGAACATCTGACAGTGAGACGTACGTATCAGCCAGAGAATCTCCTGATAAAAGGAAAGAGATACCGCAAGCCGAAGAGGAGGCAACATATGCAAATCCTGATGTGGAATTAACATTTTCAATTATATAATCCGTCTGAATTCATTCAAGTCGCCATATGATGTGATATGCCCTGGAAAGAGAGGCCTACTATTTAGAAGTGAAACAGAAACAGAGATTAAATTGATTAAATGTAAGTCTGTCCAACCAAAGCAGCCAACCAAAGCTAAGTTAACCAAACCAGACCTCTCTTAGAAGAGAAAGTGAGTGAGCAGTCTGTCTTGGCCTCCAGCCCATACTTACCATACTCACTTGCTATTATCTTACATAACATAACTGTGTACACTCAAATCTCTCTCTCTCTCTCTCTCGACTACATACATATATTTTAGTTCTATATGACAGAGGAGTCTCAACTCACTCACTCAGTAAATCTCAATTCGTTGCGTGAGTGAGTGAATCTGAAGCAAGCGGAGTAGAAAGCAGAAGGAAGCTATCTTCTTCCGACTCCTCTCTTCTTAACTCTCTCTCTCTCTCTCTTCTCTTTCCATAGATATATATATGGGGAACATAAACGCATTAAGGAATAGTAAGTAGTATAACACACTCACTCAACTCTCCTCAATTCATCTCATCATATCATATCCATATTTAATATATTACACTACTTAGAACTAAACTAAGCCCACACACTTACCAACCACATCTTATCTTACACATCGCCTCCTCTCCACTCTAACATCTTCAACACAGACACAGACAGAGAGAGAGTTGAGAGTTGAGGTGAGCCGGACCGGCACATCTTCTTCTATACTAAATCTTACGCCAACTAAACCCTCTTTGATAAATATATCTACATAACCTGAGTCATCTTACCCTACATTCATCTCCTTTCATTTACCTTCTCTCTCTCTCTCTCTCTCTCTCTCTCTCTCTCACTCTCTCTCTCGACTTTCTCTCTGAACACTTTAACTATTCAATTCACCAGTCTGTCTTGTCTTTGTCACATTGCTCTTCATATATTATCATTTGTCATATTAGCCATTCCATATACAGACTTAACTTTAATACCTACACACACAAATCAAGAAAAGCTAATCACATTTTAATTTCATTCCAGACGATACAAATCCATGAATTTATCTCTACTATAAATCCGATCTTATCATACTAAATATTAAATTTTTTTTTACCCTGACAGTATAGATACTTCATTGCAGTGACAGTAATTAATCTTTCAATTAGAATTGAAAATATGTAGAATGTACTCTAAAATCCGTCAGAGAACACTCCTTTATTGCAATATGAATTGATTTAGAGAGAAATCAGATTGTGATTATACATGGAGTACAGATAGATGCTATGTGTGTCTTTGTGTTATAAATGAGTTAAAGAAAGTATAAGGTGTCGGGAGAAAAATGACATCATAAGGCTAATCTAATAAAACGCAAAATCCGTCAGATTTACAGGTATGCAAGTGAGAAATCCCTTGTATTTTCTGAGGTTTGGATCTGGAGATGTGACTATAGATGCATAATGCATTATTAGAGGTGAGTATGGATGTACATGTGTAGTATGTGGAGTATTTATCCGTAGGTGGAAAAGAGAGAGACACAACACACGTAGTGAAGTTTGTAGTATAGCATTTTAAGTTGGCTTTCATTTCGTTTAGCTCAGTGCATTTGTTCTTCACTTGAGAGCTGAGCTTACAATAGTTGAGTTCCAGCAGTTGTTGGGTTCCTGCCTTTCCTGTTCTTACCTCCTAAAACTAATCTGTTCATCTGCCGAGAATCCTGAGATGAGAAATCCGTTCGCCTGAGTGCTTTGCTTTCCTTGCTTTTCCGCTATGCACTTATAATATTCTCCTCATACTTACTTAACTCAACTGTTTAACCTAAGTAAGCACTAGTGCACATAGTGAGAGAACGAGAAAGAGAGAATACCTTCAGTGTACAGATATTATCTCGGCACAAGAGAAAGCTTACTTACTTAACTTAGCTTAGTTTAGTTGGAGAGAGAGAGAGAGAGGCTTCTATAGATACACTTGATAGCTGTAGTTATGCTGAGCCTATAGTGAATATCACTATTTATGTAATGTATAGAGTGTGCATATGGAGTTACATCCTAGTGCTTCTATGTACGTCATGTCAGTATAAATACCTACACGACTCTCTCCTCTCTTCTTCCTTTCTTCTTGCCCAGTTCCTCTTCACTTGCTTTCTGTGAGCTTGAGCCTATAGCTAACATAACTCTATAAGAGCTCCTTAAACACACACCTTTAACATGTGATGTTAGTAAGCATAGTTAGGTACATTTTACACAGCTAGTAAATACATCTATTTTGCATTCCCTTTCTCTTTCACTCTCTTATTGCCTTAACAATGATTTCCTTTTCAGTCAATCTCTATAATTCCTGCACTACCACGTCCTAATACACTTCAACTAGGCATATTTTAACTGTTATATGAACTTATTAATCTTTTGTCAGTCTTTTCCTGCCTTGCTGCTCTTTTCTCAATCATTTCCCTCTTTTTATACCTACATTAGAATTTATACATGCTTTTTTATTTACTTTGACGACATACAAACAATTATATTAAATAGCATATAATTTGTAATATTGACTTTGCAGATAAATATGCTGTACACTGGCTTCAGTGATTGAGCTAATAAAGTACTTATTGCCTCAAAATCACTAGTGTTTGTATTACAATCTGCTGCACCAAAAAAATAATCAATTTAATTAACTAAACTGCAACGTATTTATAGTTCACAGACCGTTTTTATTTACTAACACCTACCCACCTTAGATGATTAGTAAAATTTACTAGTAGAAATAAAATGCTCGATGGTTTTCTAAGTGTGTTGATGCAGAATATATTAGGAGTGAAAAATAAACGGATTCACTATGAATTTCATAAGCGAGCAATTAGGAATGAGGTATAATCGAACAATATATTTAAGTACTTTGGTATTTGTCTGCAACCTCATTGACCCTTTTAATTCTGGGAGAAGAAAGATTTAAGTGAAGTAGTGACTGTTTGTTCTAGTGCATCCGTAGCAAAGTAAAATCATAAATGCTTTTCGTTAAGTAGGAATGGAGGAGTCTTATTAGTTTCGTAGTAAACCACTGATTTCCAGAAGAGGGAAGTGGATTAGGAGAAAGTATGTATAATATTATGTGTTGAGCTACTCGAACAATATTATCATAAACTAGAGATTTTAGTATATAAAATATAATCCCTTCCTTCCTTTCCCTTTTCCCACTTTCTGTGTACGAGAGTTGTACTTTGTAAATAGTTCGTCTTTCTACAGCTTCCTCCTTATAGGCACCGATCGCTTCAATTTCCAAATTCACTTTCCTCTCCCAATCACAGACTGCAATATATCTACATAGAGTATATATTATAGTCAAGCCTTGAAGAAAGTAATGTGAATTAATGGAATCGAAAGGAACCAAGTATGAAAACCATTGGCCACATACGATACGGAATAGAGATAGAGAGAAAGAGAGAGAGAGAGAGCTATTTGTAAGCTACCTCTCTTCTCAAACACTTCATCCTGCACAATTTGTGGAAACGGGAAAGAGAGGAAAGTTTAACAAGAACTTAAAACCACTTAGGTCTATAAACTACTTACTTATATGTACGTATACGTACATGTAGAGTCTAAAATAAAGGAATGCATATAGAATTACCTGGTTTGATGAAAAACGGATGTGATGAAGAGCAAGTCAGATGATCTGAGTGAAAGGAGAAAGATTCCCAGTCGACATGATTCACATAATATATGTTTCTTTATACAATAGTATCCAATCTACACAGACAGAGTCTACACAGATATTAAATAAGTCATTAAAACTTATACACAGACATAATAACGTAATACGTTCATAAGTAATAAACTAAATAATAATCAAGAAAGTTATAAAACAGTTTCCTTTTCGTAATTTAAATTCAATTATCTATCGCATATCCTTACTTTACTTATCCCAAGATAACATACCAAAGATTTCTAAATTTTAGAATTACAAGAGAATTTTACCCGTGCATTGTATTTCACAGTTTGATAACACTATTAAGCATAGTATTATTGAAAGTACAGATACGTGTATGCTATTATTAGCTCCTACCAACTTAATTAAGCATGTAGGTTTCTCATTTAATTTTAACCCTATACAGTTTTAGATTGTAAGTAAGTACATAGTCGCTGAGGCGAGAGGTAGAATTAGTCAGTATATGCTCTGCATGGCCTATGCAAGCAATATACATTTGTGAGGTAGTGAGTTCCTTACAGACTGTTGCAGAAAGATAGACTCGACTCGGGATGCAAGATCCACATGCCTTGTCTCTTACCACGCAATCCTTTTCCCTTAACATTATCACTATACATTATTACAGTAAAATTAGTTATAGATTTTTATGTGCCGTGTGATGTAGAGGTAGTTAGTTAGTAAGAGTATCATACAAATATTTCACTCCAGCTCTCCAGTAATTAGTATTCATTACACATATAGTAGATTTCTGATTGGTTTTCAATGCATTACATTAATAATTGGGCCAAGACAAGATATATAGTTAGTACACATGACGTAAGTAGTATAACAGTGTTTTCTAATTATCAACCTGAGAATAATATACTGCACCTTCTATATCAGAAATCTTAGAATACCCTCAAAACACTACAAAGATAACCTAATTTAAAAAAAAAGATTCTCAGAATTTTATTTTACATATCCTAATACACGTTTTAGCCCAAGTGCGACATTTCCTCGCACAAATTCCTGAAAATGCACATCTCTTTTGCAGTTATGAGAGTTATGACCTACATAGAATATTATCTCTATCCTTAATGTATTACCGTTATTTTTTTACCATGTATTTTTAATTACTATCTCTCAATGTCATTCTTTCAGTCATTCCAATAAAGTACATGTGTATTTATGTGTAAATACTCTGTTTAACTTTTCGTACTGAAATAAAATCACTGCTGTTGATAGCCCATTAGTTTCTAAGCTGCCATGCAGCAAAAATCGTATACTTGGTTTCCAGAGGCAGTTAAATGTATTAGTTAATATTGTGTTTTGTAGAGTGTCTGTCGAGAAACTACAATTTATTAGAGGATAACTCATTGGCTGAACTGTGACAATGAGAGATTCTTTAATCTACATCCAAAATGTCAACTCCTAAATAGTGACCATCATATTTACTTAAGTAGAGTGTGTTATAACAAGATCTCTGTGAGTGAGATCTTGGAATTCGGTTCGATTGCCTAACCTATTCGTTCCCTTCTATTTACCATTTACAAATCAGTCTTTACCAGATTTGAGTACGATGCAAAGTACTTTCATCCCTACTAACTTTCTCCTATATGTGTTAGTGTATATATAGTATCTGTCTGTACGTGTAGTAGGTCTTTTTATCCTGGTATAGGTAGATGCATTTGAGTGTTGAGTTGCCCTGTGATTAATCGTAACTACTTAGGTAGATTATAATTACTGTTTATAAGAGATAGTAGAAACAGCTGTGAATTATTGAGAGGAATAGCTAGCCATGTGTATTCAAGAGAGTAGGCATAAGGTAGCAACATTCCTGGTGAACTATGATCATAGTGCGCTATAGTGGCAGTGGGTGAGTGAGAGATTCACATGGAGCCACTTTAGTTAAGTTAAGCTAAACAATGAGATCTGTGCAGAGCATACATAGAAAACAGAGTGAGCGGATTATTGTGTTTCACTCACTCAGCTCTCATTTATCATCATCGTTTAAAGCGACCTTGTCGGCGGTGATGAGACTGCCCGGAGGAAGAATGTGTGACAAAGCGGAGGCAAACGGGAAGGGAGCTGGGTAGTCTCCGAAAATCGAGGCGGCAGCAGTGAAAGGATTAAAACCGGCTGGGATATCAGGCGGCTCTCCCAATCCGACTAAACCAATATTTCCGATGCCCAAAGGCGGCGAGGCACCAGCTCCGGCCGACTGGTGATGATGATGGGAATGCTGTGAGTGATGGTGATGTTGAGGATGATGATGGTGGTGGTGCTGATTGTGGTGAGACTTTGATTTAGAAATGTTGTTATTGTTGATGTTCTGACTGGAGGGAGAGCTGTTGTTCGAGTTGCTCGACACACGACCGCCCTTCCCGCTGCTCCCGTTGTTGTTATTGTTGTTCAAGTTTATTGTGGCGTGATTGTGGTTTCCAGAATTACCATTGTTTGACTCTTTTGCACTGGACGCCGACGAGTTGTTCGCATTCGCTTTGTTCTCCAGTGCCATGTCCAGCCCTTTCTTCAGCAAGTCCAGTTTCAGCGATTTCCCGTATTTTCCTCGCACGTACATTAATAGACTGTTGTACGGAATGCCAAATATTCGGGATGCCTAAGATTGTTAATCAAAATATCTACTCAGATCTCCCGCAACACACTAACTCTTCATTTTCATGCTTAAAGAATTATCTACTATGTCTATTCCCAATATTTAAGCCTAGTTTCCTCTTGTTTCTCCAATGTATATGCAATGCGGACAAACTGTGACAAACACTATTTTCATGCAAAAATAACTGAATTAAAAGCCATTTTCGAACATTTTTTGAATCTATAGGATATTTCTAAAGCACAATAAATTAGGTAATAT
>JAAAYG020038929.1:0-13437 GCA_009936455.2 Tomocerus minor
AAAGGCAGGTTGGGGAAAACTTCATAACTACCCATAAACGGTATATGAATTGCAGAATGTGGATTTTTGGGTACCTATCAAACGAATCTCCAACAAAAATAATAGCAATAACAAAGCTGCGATAAAAGGGCAAGCAAATATAAAATATCGTGCAAATGCAGATGCAAATGTTAGTGCACAGTATGGATGACTGTTCGTTGATAATGTGCAAGGAAATAGAATAATTTAGAAGAAAAAATGATTTAGCTATTATAGGAAAATTGCAAAAATTTTAAGAAAAGAGTTTCACCTATTTCTCTGTAGCCTTCGTGTACGTTCAGAATAAACAAATGAAAATAATATCATTTAATTCAATACCTTGCGTCGATACCAAAAATAGGCCCGGCAGGACTATTCTCTAGAATAACACACAGCTGGCTAATTTTATTTTGTTTGCCAATTCTATTATGGGGTATTTGGATTCAGTAGGAACATGAATATACCTCCTCATGATGTATTGGATTCTGTATATCGTAAATCCTCTAAAACACGCCGGCCTCAAAAGCAAGCCGGGTCTCCGGCCGGGGGTTGACTCAAAGATGTCCGAAATTTGGCCGGGTCTCCGATACAGGCCGGGTCTTTAATAAACGCAGGGTCTTTAATAAGCGCCGTAAATTCATCGCGAATTATCAAAATACCTAGGTACCTACGCTTGTTTACAACCTCTATGTTAGTATCCTCGTAAGTACTTGTTTTTTAGCTTGCAACAATGGCGTCCAGTAAAAGGCACTCCTACACTATACAATTTAAATTAGAAGCGATTCAATTTGCGGAATCTGGGAAGTAGGCTGCGAAGAAGTATGGTGTCGATCCTAACGCATATGAAGGTGATGACTAGGTACCTAGTTCTTTTTCCATTACTAATTTAAACATAATTGACTGTCCAAAATGTCCAACTGTACAAAATGAAACTAGATATAATAAATTTATTTATCGTATATATTTATGGTATACAATAAGATTAACCTTAATTAATTCACAAACTGAGTGGCTGTAGCAAAACAAAAACGGGTTTTTATTATGCGCCGGCCTCTAATTGACGCCCTCTGCCACGCAATAGGACTCCGTCTTATATTAGAGGATTTACGGTAAAGTATAACAAGAAGTAACCTTTTTAGAAAGAATCAATATGTAATTACTTATGTGAATGCATTAAATAAATTAAAGACAGAATTCGAGGCAAACATTAATTTTTTATTATTAATATAATATAGTCTATACGGAGTTGAATATGGCACGTTGAGCAAGGAAAATCGTCATTAATGACCATGGCATTACAACGGTTACTTGTCATTGTATGACAAGCTTTTTATAAAAAAGTTTAAACAGCATGGCAGTACTAGCAAATCTTTGTTGCAATAAATACTGCATGATATTATGTATAAACTTGGAGACATAGGTACCTACCATTATAATATGTACAGCGTCAATTCAAATTTTACACTTTAACTTTTAACTGACCTTTTAACTCAATCAATTGCAATGAGAACCAAATTCAACACTAACAATATTGTATATACCTATATTAGTGAGATTACTTTCAGTCGTTGCTATTAAGAGCATATATAAATATCTACAAAATATTAACTGGGACATAAACGCTGACATTTACTTTATAAATACTAGAATTATATAATAATTATATTATATATACTCATCAACATCATAAATAATTATAGAAAAACTTATTCAAAATGTTAATAAAATACAGAAAAATATTTTCATCTCTAAAATAAACGTTTAAATACAATCGACTAAGTGGTCATGATCCTTAAATCATTTCGATCCGTATATGTTGATACGTAATTGAGACAAATCGGACACCCCATCAGGGGATGGATAAAACTCTTGGATTTGTCATCACGATAACTCATGAAGATAATGACCTGCAGACAGGGTCATCGTCACTCTGATAGCCAGCTGTGGTGTTCAAACTATCGGAGTCTAAACTACCCCCACTTTACCTTATAACAGTAACAAGCCTTTGAGCTATTACCCAGCCAGCAAAACTAAAGCTTTAGGATATCATAATTCTGATATCCTGCAAAGCTCATCAGAGGTCCGTTTTTTCCCACTCCTTAAACAAGGGCGAATGATATCCGATGGATACCCAGAACTTGCTTTGCTTGAGACATGTCGGAATTTGATGCCCTTATGATGCAATTAGTACATATCTTAATTATGTCATAATGGCGTCCTATTTCTGATCTTCCCAGCAAAAATTAAACAGAAGGCGATATCGAACTTCTTCCACCGTAGCAATCCCTGGCTAACTGCACTACACCACAATGCCACATTGAAAGTAGTAGATGTATTATCTCTACTGATCCAACTTGAGGATCAGTTAAGTATCATACGCATGATATTTTTAAAGTGACAAATTATTGATATCCTTCTTGCATCATTGTTCCAACGTCCATACTATCCCTTAATCAACTCATAAAAATACTTCTAAAAAATTCTGAGACGATTCTGACGTTAAGAGACGGATAAGATACAATTATGATACCCAATTGCTGGCTGGGTAGTGGTTCGATTATAGTAAATAATGGCAGGAACGCAGATGAGCCTAATTGCAGCATACTCATTTGCATTTACGAATTCAGAGTGATTTTAGACTTAAAATCCGTATCATTTGTTGATAGATGACCATGATATTCATTTTGTTTACCTATATTATTATTTATGTAGACCAATGACAGCAAGAACCTACATGTGGCGTCCTTTTCCAGTTCTGTTTTGTTGGTTCGTTTCCTTGAATCCGTGTCCTTGCAGGATTTTATGCATAGTTTAAAAAAAAACATAGGACTACTATAATTTGTATCGCTCAGTATTATGTGTTCGTCTACATGAACTTTTATTAAAGGACATACTCTAGTTGTATTCATTTGTATACTTTGACTTCTGGACACTGTAACAATTTTATATTGTTGCATGCTTCTAACGCGTCATGTAGGACATTCATTATACATTCCGTCGAATAATATGAATTTGTAATAAGACATGACAAGAAAGTGGTTCCAATATGCGAAAAGTGGATGCGAGAAATTTCTTGCTGTCATGGAGTTGTTATGCGATGTATTGTCATGTCGTGGAGTAGTTCCAAATTTTAAGCTTGATATACAGTTATGCTACAGTGTTATGCTACAGTTAGTACCACGACCAAAGAACATGCATCTAAAAATGGTTATGTATCCGTATAATTTGTAGCTTTTGATTGGTAGATGAGGGTGTTGACGTCTTGCAGGTGGTATGTTGTGCAAAAAAGTTGACTACAAATATGAAAAAAATCGGTTCAAATACACACATACATACATAGATCCGCAGACAGAACTTCAAGACAAGCTTATAATTCCGTTTACCACTACATAATAATTAAATAATATACTTACGACTACCCGCAACCTACTAATCTTCACTCTCGAACTAGCAGTCGTTACTCTCCACCTACTAATCTTCATTACCCAAACCTACCAATTAAAATCTACCAAATCTCAAATGTATGTTTCAGACTCGCGTGTATGATTGAAATTGATTTTTTGCGATTATAAAAACTTACTATTTATTACAAATTCTGTAAACTTTGGATTTAGATTGTTTAGCCTTTAACAGCTAGTTTGCAGTTATAGAGGCCGAAAATTTCTATTCTAAATAAGTCAAAAAGGCGCCGTTTTGCCTTTTTCCTCCCACAAAGGCAGCCTTTTCCATGCCTTGATTCTGATGAAGATAGCTCATACAGTAGGTACCTGCTTATTATCTAGTGTTGTACCTTTAGCTCTCCAAAGGTGTTTCTGAATTAATTCCCTGCGGGATGGAAATATGGTAACCATTTACAGCACTTGAAGTGGAACGCACGTTCAATTAAATTTTGAGTTCAGTTCGGCTTGAGATTATTCAGCGTTTCTAATATAATAATAATTGAGAAGGAACAATAGTAAAGAATAGTGTGGCATCGAAAAGTTTCAATGTATAAACTTTTAAGTAACCCAGTACATTATTGATTTGGTCAATACATGTAGATTCATTTGTAAGAATGCATTTGTTCATTTCTCAAATTGCTTGAAATAACGAAACGATTGAAACTTTCTAGTTTCTAAACTTAAACGATATTGGTATTTATTCCACAAGTGCAGTTAGCCGCAGTGACATGGGGCTTCTGGGACTCAGTATAGTTTATTGTAGTTCACAATAGTGCTCTATGATCAAGGAGTATTTCCTAACAAGAACAACTTCAGACTAAGATATCAAGACACTTTCTTGGAGGTTCATTGAAACTCACATTGGATCCAGTGTATATGCGGTTTTGGCAGTGGGAGTGATTAGGTGTAAGATTACCTAGAGACCTAAAATTTTTATATTTAGTAGAGCTTGGCAAAAGTTATGGTATACAATTGTCATAATTTTTTTAAATGTCCCCTGTGAGGAGATATTTACAATCTAAGTTTTGCATGGGGGGAGAATAGTGCATAAAAACCATGATTGACAAAACATGGTCGAAACTAACCCCGGGCATCCAGTACACAACGATAAAGGGCCACTGTGTGCCCGGGCCCCTTCCAGGCTAGCTGGCTTTGGGAAGGGCCCCGCATATTGTAGCAAATGGTAATGTTCGGGCCCAAAAATGTTTATATCTTACTAATTGCTAAAAACAGCTGAAAACTAACTAAGGAAGACTATTTTCAAAATAAAATTTGTTTGGGGGATGAAACTCATAACCCCCATAAGGGGTAACTCTGCCCCCAGACCCAGAATCAGTCTGAAACTTTCAGAAAACTTTTCTACTACATGCCAGATCTTAACCTATGAATTTGGTTCAGAAATAGCATTTAGTTTCTGAAAAAGGTAGCTCCAAATTCGTATTTTTGTCGTTTTTTGGTCAACTTTGGGCTGCAAATAGTCAGCAATGCGGTCTGATTTTGAAGTATTTTGCATTTTTGGAAAACACTCTGTATATAGGGCAATCGGATCATGGTATAATTAGCCGGGGGACAAGTCGAAATTCAAAGATATATTACTTTAAAGTTAATGTAGTTTTGGGTATGGCTTTTATCGGCTTAAAGTGAGTCAGCGGAAGAAAATGATGAGACTACAGACAATTTGTCAATAATTTTAGAGCAAACTGAAATAGAGGATGTACCCGGAGATTTTGAGTTTCTGGAAGATGTTAAATGAAATATAGTTGCTTAAAATGTCACATAATTGTTGCCAAATCGTCCTCAGGGCATGTTGTGATAATTTGTGCAGTTAATGTACAGAAACTGATTGGAGGCGTTATCAAAGTTATTCGACACATTTCTCCCCCCATATGACATTTGACAGTCTAATATCTCGGAGCAGGGGACTCGTGGGGAGATTGTAGGAGGCTACTCATACCAAGCTCTACTAAATATAAAAATTTCAGACCTTCAAGTCATGTTCAATTTTATACATGGGATCTCCACTCCTTCTCACTGCCAAAACCGCATATGTACTGGATCCATTGTGAAACTAGGGGAATTGGCCCCGATTCTAAGTAAATTTTTGTTTAATGTTTTGATAATCGAAGTCTATACCCTTCACACTCTTTGATTGTCCCTTTCGTAAGTCAACGTTAAATCTGAAAGCAGTTCTTAAATTTAAATGAAGTATTTAAATGTGTGGTATCACTAACGGTTATTATTCGACCTTATTCCAATATCAAAACTAAAATAAATTTTTAAATAAATATATTGCACCCAATTCTTCATTTAATAGGTCAGAAAAGCTTAACATTTTAGCCTTTTTCTCATGCATTTTAAGACAGCTATACAAAACGAATATTCTTAACTCGGTAGCTTAATACTATAAACGAGATGCGTTTTAAGTAATGTTCCTTCATTAAATTAGTTGTAGTTATTATTAATTGCCTGATTTTCGTTAGAACAGGCTTTGCGAAGCCATACATTGGTAGCTTTTAAGGCTTGTCGTACCCCCTATGTATTTTTCCAATTCACATGTGTATTCCCACTCCCTCATTTCCGTCATAACTGAAACAATTTTGGGTCAATCCGAACGTGTAAGCCCTCAAAATGTAGGTCATTTATCCTGGAGGGTCCTATGCTTCTGGCTTCTCCTTCGGGTCATATTTGGGGTCACAGGAGTTTGTTTTTCCAAAAAAATATTTTTTGGCGGTCTCGCTTTGGAGGTGAATTGTACAGTAACTACCAAGAGTTTCGAACTGTTGGAAGCATAGGGAAAATAAACCGGCCAATAATCCAAAAGTAGCTTCAAAGTTTTTCTGGATTCTAGATTTTAATTTAAAAATGAAAAATTGCGTGTCAATTATTTGGGACTTTTTTTTGGGGAAGGCGCAGTAGGAATTTCGAGCAAAATTGTAACTGAAAAATTAATTCGTATTCATTTCTTATTATTTCTCTGTGGAGTGATTTTGCCTGCTTTTCTAGTTTTAGTGTAATTTTTTACATGAAAAAAATACCTAACAGATAAATACTGAACGTCCATATTCCTCTTCTGTTTAGTATATAATCCTGGACTTGTGCTTCAAATTATATTCGAAGACAATCACTGAGCTCAAAATGTTTTTTTCTTGTTACCATAAATGACAATAAATATTTCTGTGCTAGTGTAGCATGACATATAATTGTAGTTTGTTGAATAGAGCAAATTCCTAAATACTTAATGTAATATTGAAAATGGAGGATCAAGAAATTGAGAACTCACAGAAACTCAAATGTTGTTAATACAGTCTTGTATAGTACACGCAACCATTTGAAGGGTGAATATTCTCGGTACCCATTATTTTCTAACTGTTGCTTTATTATTAATTTGCACGATATATTTTTTGCTGCACGGATAGTTCTAAATTTATTACTCGGTTCAGCAGACATCTATTCAAAGAACATTTAAATTCCAACTTAGAGCCTTGACTTGAGTTCCCAATTATATTTCCCGAAGACAATCCAGGAACTCAAAAAAAAAGTCTTCTTGCAACGAAGTTTAAAATATTAATGGTTTACATAAATCTAAGCATTTAAATTTTATATAAGTACTTGAGGCATGTCATTGTAGATTGTTGAATAAGAAGTAATTCGTTAATATTTGATGTAATATTGAAAATGGAGAATGAAGAAGCGGAGAACTTACAGAAACGCAACAAGCACCTGGAGGACGAATAATCTCATATTAAATATTAATAATTTACACCATTTATTTTTGCCATCTACATGTGTGTTGAATACAATACGGAGTACCGACGAACAAAATGACTTTTTTGGGAGTGTAAAAAGGGGATTATAGGAGTAGAACAAGTGGACTATAAGACGCGGGAACGAAGTGAACAGGTGATAGTTAGTTTTTACTCCGTCAGGCGCGCTTACGTCGTAAACCAACAATGGACGGTTCTTACTTTAGCGGCATGTCCACATGTGATTGTATTAAGGGAGTACAGTGGCAGGCAGGAGTAGGGAGAGAATGTAAACAAACATCAGATGTTAGGTACACCAACCTACAAACTCAAGTCGCTCACTCAGGAGTGGTTCCTCCCGGTGTGTTTTAGATTGGCTTGGCTGGGTCTGTTTTCTATTGGCTTGGATGTTCCCAGGTGATGTGAAGTAAAGTCCATAAGTAGATTACTAATACTGACACTTCTATTAGTTCAAGGGACTCCAGAACGTCACCAGATGGTGCTCGGTGGCGGGAACAAGGAGCCTATGAGGAACGGGAACAATGGGACTATAAGGAGGGTCGAAAAGGAGACAATAGGTAACGACAAAGAGCCGGAACAACAGGAAAAGTAGTCGCGGAGGCACGGCAAAAATAAAGAGCAGGATCAAAGGGAAAATGAGGATCTGGGACAAAGACAAGGCCGGACGCAGAAATAAATTTCAGAGGGACCCCGAAGCAAAATGCATTTTTATTGCCGTATTTACGCACGTAGGGTGGCGCAAAAATTTTTGCGGGTTAAGGCCAAAAATAGAGGAAAAATAGATACTTTGGAGCGAAGCGCGGCAATTTTAAAAATATTAACTTTTTCTTGGCATTTCGGGAGAGGGACGCCAAGCCCCCTCTGGATCCAGCTTTGAAACAAAAGGGAAGTAACTTATGACTGTGTGACTTATGACACCTGCCGACGTAGGAAGGGCAAATATAAACGGACTTAAGGTCATTCAAATTTTTTAAAAATTTGGTGAGATCTTTGTGATCGGAGGTTTGGAGGGAAAAACCAAAAGAGGAATACGATAAATTTTTTATTTTTCCACTTTTTCAAAAGGAAAGATAGACTTTTGCATAAAACATTGATTGACCCGTCCGTAGGATGTGTATCCTTCTAGTTTATGAATATTAATTTCTAATGCATTGATTGATTTCTCGAATAGGAAAGGGACTTCAGAAACTTTTGTACCTTTCTACATTTAAATGGAACAATATTCACATTTATTTCAGTTCACAGTTATTCAAGTTCAGTGAGCCGCAGTGATTGCAAGCAAGTTTATTAGCCGTTATAATAATATAACCTAGTCTATGCTCAAAACATCTAAAGTACCTAGTTATAAAATAATCATTGCCCTGCCCTGGATCTTTGATGTAAATGGTAAGCTAAGCTAAGGCCAGCGTTAAGGCACAACACAGCTATCGAAAACCGTGTTTTTAATCCCGCGATCAGCGTACAATATTGGAAAATATAGCTTGGCCTTCTCAAAACTAGGTTGAGCTGATTAATTATGACTATTAATTTTAGTTTATTCTTATCCAAAATGATCACGGGGTATTTCCTAATAAAAAGAAGAAATTGGGATTAGGATCCCTAGTAAATTTCTGAGGTTCACTAAAGTTTGAGGAATTGGGGTTGTTTTGAGGTAAAAGTTTTAATGTTTAATTTAACTCAAATTTCCTCTTTTTGGGAAATAAAATTTCTTTCTTAAGACACACTATTTGATTACCACTTTCATAAATCAGTGTAAACTCTTAAATCTGCTCTTTAACCAAAATAAAGTATTTTATTGCATGGTAAACTTAACAGTTATTAATCGACACTTATTATAATATTAAAACGTATTTTACATAAATATATTTCAAACAATTTTTCCTTTAACACATCAGCAAAGCATGCGTCATCCGTCATCATATCTTGAAAACAAATTTGGCTTTTGCTCAAGCATTTTAAGTTGGGTATTGAAAACCAACATTTATAACCCAGACGTTTAAAACAATAAGAAATGAGAAGCGATTTAAGTAATGTTATTTCATTAAATGTGACGCATTTATTATTCATTGGCTGACTTCTCATTAAAACAGGCTTTGCGAAGTTATGCTTTGGCAGCAATTCTGTCTTTTATAATTGGCAGTATATAATGTAATTTTATTGTATCATTGCACATAGAAACAATCAATAAATACATACCCACTACAATTACAGTTTAGGTAGAAAAACAAAACCAATTTATTCCTGAGGGACAGGAAACCAAACAAACCTGTAATAAATTGTTGTAAGCGAACGCAATAACGAAGAGGGAACTACGCAGTTTTTAGCTTTTGTCTGTAGTATGCATGTCGTGAATGACGAACGGAGTTGTGTGTGAACGAAGGTGAGGACATCCACACAGACAAACAGACAGAGTCGTACAAATCCATAAAGAGTAAAACAAGTTCCCTCTTAATAATAATATATCAGCAGGTCCTTTTGTAGATAGGGATCATCCATTAAAGACGTCTGCAGATTAGGGGGAGGGGGTCCGTAAAATCAGACGATTTGCGACGGGAGGGGGAGGGGGTAGAGAGAAATACGACGTCGATAAAAATTGTTGCTCATATTTTTCATAAACGGTTACTAAAAGCACGCAGTCTTTCACAATTAAGCCAAACTATATGAACTGCTGTGCTTGCATTTTAAGGGAAGGTTGACACGATTTTCATTACTGATGAAAGGAAAACGGCTTATGTAGAACAATGGAATAAACATTTTAGAAATTTGCTCATATTTTTTAGGGCATCTGTTTCCAACATTTAAAAAAATAAAATTGTATAAGAATAATTTGGGTTCTTGGAGTGAGAGAAGTATTAAAAATGTAGTTGAATTTTTATGTATGTACAAAGACAAAAGTTGCAAAAGTCAGTTCCCTGTGCCCTAGAGATTTTTGTTTTGATATTTTTGCAGCCTAATTTTGCATTAGAATACGCACTACATGATAAGCTTTCTTGTTGGTCGGTGAAAAAAATTTCCAATATCTTTTTAAAAATTAGAAAGATGCCTATCCAGAAAAAATAACTCGAACAACAATAAAGCATTTGATTAAAAAATATAAACAATTAATTATCAAAAATATTAACCGAAGCTTTAAACGAAAACTTGGATTCTGAGTTTTCAGTTATAGAGAATTTTACTATTTGGCAACTCTCTTCATTTGAAGATGATGTAACTACTGTGCAATAAATGCGAAAATATGTATAAAATTGCCATTTCAAAAGATTCCTAGTTGGGAATAAATTATGTTTTAATTTTGTTTTTGCGACGTCTTCAGGGGGGAGGGGTATGCAAAAACAGACACTGGCAGACAATAGGGGGGGAGGGGGTCCAAAAAGGGCCAAAAATTGCAGACGTCTTTAATGGATCATCCCATAGCTATTAGATGGCTTTCAATTTGGATTGCCAAATTTAGCTCGTGGACTATTAATGTTTTTCATCAGCAACTAGGGAATTTTAACCCAGTAGTGACAGGCTAAATACTTATTTTACCTGTATGCATTGTACACACACAACGACATCAAAATCCATTGATGTTTGATTATATTTTGAAATAATTTTCATTTAAACTTGAGAAAGCTAGGAATACAATTCTGGCAAAAGTTCTTCATCCATTACTGGTCTCCGTTTCTTGGCCCTCTGGCATATCTGGGACTGTTCTTTTATTTACATAATGAACCTGCATTTATTTATACCCATCTACCAGAAAAACATCAGCATTTCGCAGTTGTGATTATCAAAGCCATTTTCTTGTACATAATCCTTGTTAGCTTATTTTGTGCTACCTTAATCATTTTTGAAATTTGTCTTCTTGGACACAAAATATTAACCATTTTATCAAGAGAAACAATGTAAGCTTTAATGAACACTATCTTTCTTACATGTATATAGGGGGATTTTTTACCATATCAATTTCACCGTGAAAATTTGACAATTCTCTTTTTTAAATTTTCCATACGGTGAAAGTCGTGATAATGGTTTTAAAGGGCGCTTTACACCTTTAAAGAGAATTATTTTAATTTATGTTTAAAGTGATATGGTAAAAATTAAAAACGTTAAGCTGTATATTTGTATTTTTATCGAAGAATGTGTATGTGTAATATTCTGATAGATTTGCAGTTTTTATATTCTGTTTGATGTTCATAGGTATGGAGCTGAGAAGTACAGATCAAAAAATATAGTCCGCAAATCGCCTGCAATATGGAAAAAATATTTCAACATTGTGCTATATTACACACAGTTTATACAAGAAGCTTATGGCCTTCCACTAGCACCCATTCAATCAGTGCTATTTAGAATTTTAATTGTTTCAATCGTCATTGCCGTAAGATATCACAAGATTCTTCAACCATTTTTCATACTTATTCTTATTACTTGTGTCATTGTCTGGTTGCTAATCTGGTCAGCACTTTTGATGCTACTCAACGGTTTCTACGAATTGGTTAACACTACAATTAGAAGCTACAAGAATTACACGTCTAAACATCCAATAAATGTCACATATTGTAAAAAGATTTTGAATTGCTGGAAACAGTGGAGATTCAGAATTGGATTTGACGACGTTGTTACCGTTCAAAGTGCACCGAGATTTGCTTTGAGCATTAGCAGGGGAGTAATGAAGCTACTAGTCATGCCTACTGTAGATGTTGGGAAAATGTTTGATTTTATTTGAACTTACTACAAATTCTAGCTCATCCATTCATCCACCCAGCTTAGTCAGTTAGTCAGGATTTTTAATTCTAAGCATTCTAATAAAATTATTATATATGTTATGTTTTGGAAGCCCACCTTTCTATTTCACTTTGAAATGTAGTATTCATTTCTATGTTCTAAAATCACATCATGAGTATTACTCCACATGAATTGATTGTCCTATTTTTTCTTAAACTAATTGAATACATATTTGGTTGACTAGTATATCACGTAAACTATTTTTTTCTAATAAACCACCTGCGAGCGCCACTTTATCGCCCCTTTATCTTATCTCGTAGCAAATAGAGAAGAGCATTGTTATCTGCATAATCGTCCTATCTACAGGCTCAAAACACAAAAAACGGCTCGCCCTAAAAAATGAAAGAAAGACGCGTCGAGTCATTAATCTGACAACCTGAGATACAACTTCAAAATGATATATTCAATTACATCATCACATATGCAAGTAGTAATTATGGGCGGTCACATTAACAAGAAATACAGACAAATTAAGTGTATGGTATCGCTAGATCTCATGATTGGAACCGTGAATATTTTACTGTCCTCTCAATTACCAATTTTAGCAATATACGAATATTTTGATGTAAAATTGCATTGCATTTATGTTCTTATTAATTGTGTATTGAAACCTTCAAAGTTTTGTTCTGGATGGCACTCCGAACAAACATTTGGGCTCAAGTAGAGCGAAAATTTTCATTTGATGGTTCTTCAAAAATCAAAAAAGTGAATTTATTTCACTTTTACTAATAAATTCAAATATTTTTTTTACCATTTATATAAAGGCGAAATTTTTCGCTTAAAAGTATAATTGATTCTAGAATTAGTTTCACTTTGAAAGTAAAATATTTCACTACGAAGTGTAAATATTTTCAATTGGTTTTTAATTTATTTAACTTTTCAACCAACAGACGTTGAAAAGAGAAATTAATGCAATCACCGATGACAAGTCTGCTAATGATGCAGTTGTTAATTTCATAATGAGCAGTTGCATTTAAAACGAGTTAATTACAGATTAAAATAAACCAAACCAAATATCTTGCGTAAATAGATAATGTCATTCCGTAGCAAAGGACGAAAGATAACAGTTTATTGTAATATTTAAATTACTATGATTAAAAATACTTAAATCTACACATAATTGTTAACAGGGCGTGTATATTAGAACTTAGAAGTGAATCTACATACCTAATATAATTATAGCTTTAATTTACTATTAGTATTGTTCCTGACTGTCATCATTACCTGTGTAGCTAGAAGTTACATAGCGAAGTTATATACTTGGACTGCTTGTACAACTTTCAAAATTCGTCGAATGTCCGATTTACAATTGCAATCATATTTCACATTAATATTATTTTTCCTGGAATACAGATATCGGTCATAACTAGGTCAAGATGGAGTTTAAGGATCACGGAAAAAGAAGCAAAATTAAACTTTTTTCTTGGAATTTGAACCATTGTGTTGAA
>JAAAYG020038940.1:0-13430 GCA_009936455.2 Tomocerus minor
GGGCATATCGGAAGGGTTCCGTTACGAACGTACCGGTATCGGAATTGCAGGATGCCATCGCGTTTGTGTTATATGGGTGGTTACAGAGGTGATTAAAAATTTGCTGCATTTGTTATATAACCATTCAGCTGTTCTACTAGAGCAGGGAGTACCAATTCCAGGTCGGAATAGAAAATTGAAATTAATGCTAACATTTGGTACTTGCCTTTTTACGGGAGTCATCTTAAGCAACGCTTACAAATCCATTATTGTCAGTCAAATGATGCTACCAAAAAAACTAAATACCAAGTACAATATGTTAAAACACTTAGATAAATTTGT
Organism: Tomocerus minor; assembly: GCA_009936455.2. Lineage (NCBI taxonomy): Eukaryota > Metazoa > Arthropoda > Collembola > Entomobryomorpha > Tomoceridae > Tomocerus > Tomocerus minor. The sequence goes on from JAAAYG020038940.1 coordinate 322, forward strand.
TATCATAGAACCTATTAATGGGTTGCTAGAATCCGGGATTAGTAGCATCAATAGTGAATTTCAAAAGTCAAAATTGAAACTTGTACATAAATCAGAGGTGGCGTACAGTCAAAATCTTTGCAAGCATAAAAAATTGCCCGATACTTTAGAGAACATGTTTGGGGTAAATAGCTCAAAATTTCCGTTGTGTTCGTCTAAGAAAAAAATAAAGAATATTGTTAAGCTGAAGGGAATCCTTCAGGGATTCAAAGTTGCTCCAAAGTTTTTTGACACAGCATCATGGTTTACTCATTTCAGAATAAACAAATCTCAAAATTTAAGGAAGAATTTCAATCGATTTCATCTTGGATTATTGTTGCAGTTACCTACCGAGTTTATAGTTGCTACTAGCGGCAATTACAAATTGCATTATTATACACAACACTTCACCGATCCTTACGACATTCTACAGTCGTGCAACTTCAAAACAGCCTTTTTGAATACGGTAAAATGGTTGAATAATTTTGAAAAATATTTATTTCGCGATGGAAACTTTGCTCGAGGACGCGAAAGTTTTTTTAGAAAGGTGATTGGATTCAGCATTGGACCTTCTTTTAGTCAACATTTCTTCAATTTCCAGTTACAAAATTTAATGAGTTCAGGGATATATTGGCTGTTTGAAAGTTGGAATTACTTTTTCGATGAAATGAAACTTAAACGAGTACTCATGACTAAACATGAGAACTTAAATCTACATCTACAGTGGGCAACATTTAGTAAGATTTCGTTTAGGAATTCAAGCGTCACTTCTTTATTTTATGTTTATGCCGTTCTTATCGTTGTTTCTTTTTTATTATTTCTAACTGAATACATTTCCACTGTATATTTTGGCATGACCATTAAATATTTTAATTTTCGATTTTCCGTTTTTTACCATTAGCTGCTGGAATGTTTTAATCTTTATCCGCTTTCATAATTTACATTAAATTTCATCAATGACGCTTTTCAAATATTAATCAAATATTAAGCAAAATGTCAATTAAATGGTCCGTGACAAAAAAAATAAAATTTTATGATTGCGTAAATTTGTAATTTAGTGTTTAGATCCTTGTTAAAATACTAGAAAGGTAAATAGATAAAATAGTGTGAAGCGAACTAATTCCCTACCACTATAGTATAGCAGTATCTCTCGGCAAACGTATGTATCTTTAAACCTTCCATCAACTTTTTAAGACAGCAGTAAAATTCAAAAATATAAGTTATAGGTATGCTTTCCTAGACGTATCAAAGGATAGTTGTCAGAAATTGTAGAGCATCGAACGAATACGGCTGAATATGCATTTATTACATCACTAATGCCTTTTTGAAATACCCTGCAGAAAGTATTGCGAATATAAGTGTGACCGCTATGAGATCGCAAAAGAACCATAATGGGAAATTAAACCGTTTCATAAAGATACTTTATACCGGCTATCATTGTCTACATTATTTCGATATGCTTATGATATGCTTATGACTTAAATAAAATTTATATACCCACGCCAAAAAATGAATTAAAATAAAAACAAAATTTACAGATGAAATAATATTTTAATATTTTTGCGATGCAGGGCCACATTTACCATTTTACGACAAAATACAAAAATTTTGTTTTCAAAAATTATTTTAACCTACAAAATTCAAATGGATTTTGACGAATTTCTTTGGGGGATTTTAAATACATAAAATGTCTCTAAATAAAGATTTGACCAAAGCGAAACGACGCTACTATTGCATTTTCACTGTTCTGTAATTCAGATAAGGGGACGTCATTTTATGGAAAAACTGTCTAATAAGAAAAAGGTGAAATTATTTAGGGAGTATTTTGTAAGTACCTACGCCTACATGTGCACAAAGTCACTGTAGCTACTACTTTAATTCATATCAATTGACTTACTTTGATAATCAGTAAAATCGACGAGCTTACCGATCATTAAAATTAAGAAAGAAGGAAGAAATAAAATATATAATGAAAATTGGACAATGTTAGTTTTTTCCTCATTATTTTTGGATTTTTTGGGAGTTAAATATCTACATTTTATTAACCAAATTATATCCATCTAGTTGAATATTTTTTTCTAACTTCATCTAGGACAACATGTAACTGTTTAAAAATTAGGAAGTACAATTTTTTTGATAGTAGAGCGGAATTCAATAGTTAATTTCTAGAGTAGGTTTTTTTGGAGCCATTCAAATGGTCCTGGAAAACAGTCTAATGAATCTTCGTTTTGAATCGACGCAAAAATAATAAAAAAAGCAATAACAGTTGATTCTCCTTAATATTTTGAAAACTATTAATTCTGATATTGTAAAACAATTGGGGTGTACATGCATGTAACTATATAGAGCCGAAAATGGAAGACAGTTGGTTTATTTCCATTCTCGTAAAGTTGAAAAATTTAAAAAGTTGGAAAATCCTTTGCACTCTCCATCCGATGTATTATTTCCATTTTATATCATTTACTTTATGGAATACGTTTCACGGGCCAGTACATATTTTAAAAGTTTTTGATTTTGTTTAATTGTAATTGTCAATTATTAATGTATCTCTTCGAATATTTAAAGATTGCGCTTCCAAATTGATTCCAGTGATATTATAAAATATCATAAATGGTGAAATTACTCTTAAATGTGGTTTTTATTAATACTTATTAAGCAAATAAAATTATTAATACTGTTCACTTAAAAGTTGATAAAAATATCTATCTGTCCAAGTTAGCCCCATTTTCAAGCTGTCCAGTTACACAGGTGTTATGAAGTGATTTATTAATTTAACCCAATATTGAAGGAATTCACAATGCCTTCCTTCTCTGTGACATCAGGTTGTTGTTCTAAAGTAATTTATTCCTGGCCACGCATTTTCCCTACTATCAACCAGTGACTTGCGTATCCAAATTAATTTGATTCTTGCAACCTGCCTTATTATTAGATTATCTTACATGGATCTACATCTATCTTGATTTCCTTTGCATAAAAGTTAATTCTGTTTGGCGTATTGCCGAGCAAATTTTACATTTAAATTGCAATCTGTACGTACTCAGAAAAGTTTTTGGATTGAATTTTGGGAAAAAGAAATTTAATTTGAGATACCCAGAACAATGTTACATTAGAAACGAGAGAACAAATTAATTTATGGCCCTAAAGAAACTTCTAGTATTAGAAGACTCTTCGCTCAAAAAAGGTGATGTATCAATGCGAGCATTATAGGATGCAATTTTCAAAACACAATTTCTGTTTGATGTTTTCTCTACTACTTCTTGAAGTTTACGAATGCCAAGTGCATTTGTTTTTGAGTTTTGAAATCCAGGCCGATTTGATTGCAATGTCAGTATTTCCAGCGATGGATTTTGGGAGATGAGGGTTTTCACATATTTTTTAACGCAATCCTCGTTCCACTGAAAAAATAGTTAATTCTAAATTAATTTTTTACTACAGAATTGTAATTGTTGCAGAATTTTATTTATATTTTAATAATTGAGGTTATACTTGTTGATTAGTTTTCGTAAAAACTGAAAACACTTTTAATGTAAATGGAGCGCAACATTAGCTTTATGAATGATGAGTATTTATTTAAGCATACCATTTATCTACCATCGATAAAATCTATTTGTCACAAAATTAAATTTCGCTTACATTGGTCGCCTTGTAAAAGTTGGGGATACTCAGTTTTTGGAGACTTGGGAAAGCAATTCCCTCCTTAATTGCGAGAGTTAATTTTGGGCATTTGGTGAGTTTCAACACAGTCAAAGCTATAAAAAAAAGAAACTGTATTAATACTAGATCAAAAAATTACCGATGTACGCTTATAAAACCAAAAATGGAATGAAATAAATAAAATGTGATAATGATATTAAATAATCGCATATAAACCTTTTAGATTTGAAATACACGTTTGTTCGCTTGAAGATGTTGATATTCCCAGGATTCCAGAGTCTGTGATGTCGATGCAATCTGACAATTTTAATTTCAGTAGGTAAGTCATTCTTTGAAAAATATTTTGAAGATCTGAGTCCGCTATTCGATTTTCTTGTCCACAGATTTCCAAAGAACTCAATTTCATGAATGGCTTTGCCACCAGCGTTTGGTACAAAAGTTTTTCATTATGAACATTTGGACAACGGAAACAAATTTTCTTTATAGTCTGTTCAGGGAGATAATCAACTGAAAATCTCGTTCCCAAATCAGAATTGGTTACAGGGAGGTCAAAGAATGTCAATGAAAAGGTCTCCAACCGCTTGAAATCTTTTAAGAAGGTCCAACAAGTTGGTGCTCCCATAAATGTTGGTCTACGTATGAAACTGTGGATTTTTAGGGATTTCAGATAATTTCCTCTATTTCTAAATACCTCTAACATCTCGTTAGTTAATGAAGTCATAGCAATAGACAATTCTGTCAAACGGGGATGGTTAATCAAGAAATCCCTTAAATAATTTTCGTTTTCTGAATCGCCGAAACTTGCAATGTTTCCAGTGCAAATTTTTAGCAGGGGCATTTTAATATCAGCCCAAAATGGCAGTTTCCATACTCGACGATCCCCAATCTTGACACTTTTCAAATGTTGGGCATTTAATTTGAGAATTTGAGTTATGGCTCCATAGTAATCAGTGAGGAAGCTGTCTATTATGTTTGATAATGCTAGACTTTCGAGATAAAACAACTTCAACGATTTACAAATTGTTGAGAACCAAACCAAATTTTTTGTGACCCTTTTATTCTCTTCTTCATGGTTGGTAGTCTCATATATTTTTGCAACGTGACAGAATCTGATTTCCTGAAGTTGTTGAAACACGCTTGAGTTCAAAACAGGAATATTTTGAAAATCAATGCTTCCCAAAATTCCGTATCCTACATGCAATGTTCGCAGATGGTCGCAGGAACGAACATCAGTTACTTGTTTAGCCATGGGAAACTCAGCTATTTTCTTAAATTCTTGAAATCCTTCTTCAATTTCTTCCACAATTGCCGTTCTGAATAAAGGAATTCTTAGAAAGTTAAAAATTCCATAATCACGAAAGGCAGTAAAGCGCCCTTTACCTCTTCCCAGAAAATTTGGACAATGGACTACGATTTTGTTGAGTTGACTGCAAGCTAGTCGTAATTTCAGGATTTGTCGAAATTTAACATATTGGAGAATGTGGTCTAGTATCTGTAAGAGGTTCAATGGCACAAATTATTATATTTTTTGAAACTCCATAGGAATTACCCCCTTTTTAGCAAAAGCACTAGTTATTGATTTATATTGTTATTCCGTAATTATCTTAATTAATTCGACAAAGTGAAACTCGGCTGCTGCATCCTGTTTGAAATAACCGAACAAATCGCCCAAAATAAAATAATTTACTTACGTCGACATTGTATAATACTTTCTCCATTGAAACCCAACAAATCTCTAACGTTTTAATTGCTATTACCCTGTGACAGATTTGTATTGTCGTTATAAACAGGGTTAACCAGTTCGGTTTCATATGTTTCTTAAGTAAACAATGATTTATGTAATGTAATGGACACACCAGTTTTTAGAATATTGAAGAGCGATTCCACAAATTTTTATTTGTCTCTGACAATATTCTGTGTTTCTTTTTCTGGAAATAAAACACAATGAATGAAACTGTAAGCAATGAATCAAGGACAAAATGAAATGCTATGAAAACAGTTTTTATTTAGAACAAAGCTTCAGAGATTCAGACTTTTAATGCCACACTTCTGGACCAAAAAATATTTAGGTAGCTATGTACCTACTTTTTATTGCTATACACACCAATTACATATCGACAAAATAAATAAATATCAACTGCTTTTAGCTTTAGTTATAGAACATGAACGAAAATTTAATCTTCACAGATATTTAACATTTGAATATCGGCCTAAGAGGATTATAATACAGTTTGTCCTGAATGAGAGACGTACATTAGTCCACAAAACGCAAAATATTATAAAATGATTAATCCCCCAACTACACGTGTATTACTGGTTGGGACTACTTAGAAAGCGTTGAAAAAAGTATATTTTCTCTTCTTAGAACTCACTAATTTTTAGTTCTCGAAATTGATTAAAAGAGTCAATGCATGTTACGTACCTACCACACAACTTGGCTCTGGATATAAATATAACTGCTGCGCTATATTTATATCATAATTGTAGTACAGATATGACAAACCCCGAACAAACTTGTGTGATTTTTTCTATGCTTGTAATTTTTGAAAAATATTATATGCATGTATTATAAATGTGTTGACTGTAGCGTATAATTCATTGATTTTGTTTCATTGCAGCTTTCCCTTAGTTTTTTTTGTTTTACGATTCTGTAAAACAAATTTGCTAACAAATTTTGCAAAATTGAACTATTACAATGTATGTATGTATGTATGTATTTATTAATTGAATATGGCTTACAGTAGCGTACAGATTTGAACTATTACAATATAGACGTAATGATTTAGCGAAATGCCAGATTTACCGAAAAATGTTAAACTATCAAAGTGGCTCCCTCAACAAGACATTTTAGGACATCCGAGCACAAAAATGTTCATTACGCATGGCGGATTGGGAAGCATTGTCGAAGCAGCATACCATGCATGGTACTCCATTGATAGGAATCCCCATGTTTGGGGATCAGGATAGTAACATGAAGCAAAGTGTCAACTTGGGAATGGCCATCACACTCGAATTGGGGGACTTAACTGAAGAAAATCTACTTGATGCTATTAATCAAATCCTGAAAGAACCAAAGTAATTGAAATATTTTCTCTTTAATGATAACGAGTACTAATTTTAATTCTTTAATTTTTTATTGAAGGTACATGAAAAGAGCGAAGGAATTATCTGCCGTCTATCGCGATCGCCCTCAAAATCCTTTAGATACTGCTGTCTACTGGACAGAATATGTCATGAGACACAAAGGTGCCAAACATCTCCGTTCTCCAGCGAGGGATTTGAACTGGTTCCAGTACCATTCATACGACGCCATTGCATTTGTTGCTGGAATTAGTTTCCTTATTTTATATATAATATTTGCTATTTTTAGACTTATTATTCGCAAATGTTGTGGAAGTTCTAAAAGTGTTTCTAATCCCAAAAAGAAAAACTAGTCGTCACTAACAAAAGACAAATGTCAAATTAATTTTTAGTTTGAAAAATTTGTTGATATTTTTCGGGTATTTCGTACTCATTTGTAGAAGTCAAGAACTTCCACTACTAAGCACCTCAAGAGATTAGTACCTTTACTATTAAATTATGTTACTCAGATAAAATATATATAACTGTAACGAAAATGTAAATATTCTAATTAAAAGCCTTATTGCGTATTTATATACCTATAGGTATATATGAGGTCGTTCCTATTTGTTATAAAGTAATTACAATGAAAATATTAAAACTGCCTCTCCTACAGAAATTAAATTTATTGTAAGTTAACAATTATAAATCAATGAAAATGAATTCGTTGTCATGCTTATTGTCCCGGATTCGGATCGAAGGAGCTATACCAAGCTTCTGTACGTTTATCTCCGCACAAGTAGATTTCAGAAGTCCTAATACAGAGGTAAGATTGGTAGGACACGTAAATATAATAGATAATCACAGAAAATCATCAGAAAATGCAATAAAAAGTACACGTTTGTTAAATTATTGTATTATTGTATTAGCGTCTGGTTCGTTGCAGCACAGTGCGGCACTATAAATATTTCTTGAAATAATTCGTTCTATTTAAATCAGTTTAAGCTATGTTTAAAAATAATAAAGCCATATAAATACTTGGAAATACAACCGGAAAATAATCTGGAAACAGGAGTAGTTAAAATAAATGGTACGTGTTTTGCAATTGCTTCTAACTTTTCGTCAATTTGGGCTATTGCAGTAAGCAGGAGCTTGAATATTTTCTAGAGTGCTGTATAATACAGGGTAAGGAACACAATACTTACAGTAATTATTGACACTGAGACTGAATGCAGAGTAAAGACTGAAAGAGTATTTTGTATAGTAAAAACTTGAGCCCATCATTTCTTGACTATCATACACATAGCCATAGCTACTTTTATTATCTAACTTGATGACTATGACTCCCCCAAAGTCATTCTCACAGAAAGTTATGTTTATAAAAAACTTTTCCTTTCAATGTAATAATGTTTTGTGGAACTGGCATTGAACTTAAATATGAATTTGCTTCATTGCGTTACAAGGTTCCATCGAATGGGAAAGAAGCGTTGTTATAGTTACACACTCATAATGTTATGTAGGTACCTAAAGGTATATACTTATTTTTTTGTTTTCCTAACGCAAATCTGTCGTAGCAAATAATAATGAAACAATTTATGGTATAATTTTTAATAAGTGACCTTGTAAACTATTTAACGCTTCTTGTAGATACTAGGTACTTTACATATTATTTTGGTCATTTGAAAATTGAACCTGTCGGCAATTTTATACAAGCCGAATAATTCTGTTTGACTTTGCCTTAATTTTTATTAAATGGACATAGACATAGGGAGCAATGGATTCTCCAGTTTTATGCACTCGTAGCTTACAACTTTTAAGTCGTTCTTGAATACAATGCAATGATTTATGAACAAAAGTGAAACAAACTAAATCTGTGTATGATATGTAGTTGAGTAATACATATGTACGTATCTACTCATAATTTATATACTCATATTCGAGATTCATATTAATGTCTCATCTACACACTCATCTACACACAACAAAACATTTAATAAATATTTTGACTTCACTGGGCCTTGATATACGGAGAGTAGAGAGGCAAGTGCATGGTCTTCCGTCTAGTGGCCGAGTCTAATCATTGTACTTCTATTTGCACGTCGGTCAGCTGTGTCCACTACGATTTCTGTGTTTCCACGTCAAAAATTACAGGAGGTGAGTGAGTAATGAGTCTACAGATAATGAGAATAATATTTCTGTTTATTTAAATATATTTAAAATTAATATTTTTGAAATTAGCATGTGCAGCGCTATCATCGAGGGCTGCCAAACTACAATTGTAAATATATTAACTTAAAAGGAAATTTAATTGAATGGATTGACGCAAGAATTACAGTACAAAACTTTTTTATCCAATATGCACAAAATACTTTATCGAAATATCCTATAATTTCCAGAATATGATTACTTTCCAAATGACATTTATACGTTATTAAATTAATAATTTTGCTCCTTGCTTTTGATCACAAAATTATATTTGAAAAAAATAATTCGTTGTTACTAAAAATTTCTTTAAATATTAACAATGCATAAGAATTTATTTCCAATTTGAATTTTTGTGAAATATTAATAAATATAAGCTTTAATTTTTTAAATATTTCTTGGAGCAGCGTAATAGTGGTAGGGTAGTGTAACCACGTGCTAGAATAATTAATATAAGAATTTGTAAATGATAATTTTTAATTTGCAGGAATTAAAATGAAGTCAGTGAAAGCATTATTCGTTATTCTTCTTTTGGCTTTCGAAAATGAATTTTCAAAAGTCAATTGCGAGAAGATCTTGTCTTTGTCATTCTTTTCCAGTAAAAGCCACAAAAAAGTTTACGAGCCTTTAATTATTGAATTGGCAAACCGCGGGCATTCAATTACAATGGTGACACCTTACAAGTCCGGTAAGCCTCACAAAAATATTCGTGAGATTGTTGGGAAAAGTATGGAAGATGATCCTGTAATGAAGGAAAGAAATGACAACTTATTTGAAATGAAATTGAAAAACGAGGAGCCCTTTAATCCGTGGATAATCGGAGCAATATTTTCCGAACTTTGCAACAGCTATTACAAAATGAGTGAAGTTCAAAATTTGCAGAACGAAAAATTCGATCTCATATTTGTCGAAGTCTTGAACGAATGCACTTACGGCCTCGTTCACCACTTGGAAGCCCCATTCATTCTTATCAGTACAATATCACCGACGCAGTCCGTTGCTGCCGCGACAGGAACTCCATCCCCTGCTTCGTTTGTTCCTTTTGTCTTATTCGGATTCAGTGATGACATGAAGTTCTTAGACAGAGTTGTGAATTTAGTAGGCCAGACGATGTTAAAGGTAGCTTTGGATTGGCTTTATGTCCCTGAAATTGAAAAAGTCTACCGAGATGTTTTTGGAGAGGACACGCCTTCAGTTGAGGAGATTCAAAAAAATATCAGCTTAATTCTGGCCAACAGTCATTTAGCGATGAGTTATCCGCGACCACTTATGCCCGGTTGGTTATAGAAACAATAATTTAATTCTTGAGATATTTTAAAACCAAAACTAATGATTTTGTTTCTTGTATTTCAAGATATTATCGAAGTCGGTGGAATGGCATGTAGCCCAGCTAAACCTTTGCCAAAGGTAAATGTACAAAGAATCTTTCATGTCCCTGATACCAGTGATATATTTATTTTATGATGATACCCAAAATTATGGATTGTATGTATTTTTATGACTCTTAATTATGCGGCCTATTTTAATCTAGTCAAAATCACAATTTATTATATTGGGATTACTTTGAAGCTGTATCAACGCATTTAATAATTTCACTCAATGGGATCAGAGATACGCCAATCATCAATACTATAACAATGACAAAAATTATCGATAATGAGACACAAACAGTACAAGCTCCTGAGAAAACGTAATAGGAATCATAGAATTTGTAGAAAAAATTTTCTACAAATTCTATGATTCCTACGCACTAAATATTTGGCATCAATATTGATATATGAATTGTAGTTTGAGTTAAATGACGAATGAAAAACAGTAATATTGGTATGAGCAGTGTTATTTTCTATTCACAGTCATACTAATTCTAATGAATTAATTTATATATTTTTATATTTTATTATTTTGATATTTATATAGCTAGTAAAAATTATTAGAGAATTTTAGGGAATCAATCGTAAATATGGCTTATCAGTACCATTTGTTTACATGCATGCACGTGTTTATTGTAAGAGGCCGAATTAACTGTTTATTTTTCTGATAATGTATTGTCAGACAAGCCTATAAAAAATGATCAATCGTTGTTATGATATTTGAAACTAAATAGAAATCCATGTGCTGTTGAGAGTCATTGTGATGGCAGAGTAATATATTTTGTAGTATGTTAAATGTTTTGATTTTATGAAACTTGCAGGAGCTAGAGGACTTCATGAAAGGATCTGGAAATGATGGAGTTATTTACTTCAGCATGGGTTCCGTCGTTAAAGGAAGCACAATGCCCGAGTCCTACAGAAAACTATTCCTCAATGTATTTTCTAAACTGAAACAACGAGTATTATGGAAATGGGAAACTGAGGCAATGCCAGATTTACCGAAAAATGTTAAACTATCAAAGTGGCTCCCTCAACAAGACATTTTAGGACATCCGAGCACAAAAATGTTCATTACACACGGCGGATTGGGAAGCATTGTCGAAGCAGTATATCATGGAACTCCATTGATAGGAATCCCCATGTTTGGGGATCAGGATAGTAACATGAAGCAAAGTGTCAACTTGGGAATCGCCATCACACTCGAATTGGGTGACTTAACTGAAGAAAATCTACTTGATGCTATTAATCAAATCCTGAAAGAACCGAAGTAATTAAATTATGACTTAATTTTAAAGCCCTTGGTTTTTGATGGAATCCGTCATGGAATAAGTGAATTACAAGAGTGTATTGATTCGTCTTGGAACTGAATATCGCTGACAGGCTGAGTGCTGATGAGGGATTAAACCTTTCCGAATAAAATAAGCCTGCACAATAATATTTCCCATGTACTTTCAGCCTGTCAGCGATATTTAGTTCCAAGACGAATCAATACGCTCTTGTAATTCCCGCTTTCCATGACGGATTCCATCAAAAATCAAGGGCTTTAAACCCTAGTCTTAAATTATTATTCTTTTTAATGATAACAAGTAGTATTTTTAATTTTTTACCTAATTGTTTATTGAAGGTACATGAAAAGAGCGAATGAATTATCTTCAGTCTATCGCGATCGCCCTCAAAATCCTTTAGATACTGCTGTCTACTGGACAGAATATGTCATGAGACACAAAGGTGCCAAACATCTCCGTTCTCCAGCGAGGGATTTGAACTGGTTCCAGTACCATTCATACGACGCCATTGCATTTGTTGCTGGAATTAGTTTCCTTATTTTATATATAATATTTGCTATTTTTAGATTTATTATTCGCAAATGTTGTGGAAGTTCTAAAAGTGTTTCTAATCCCAAAAAGAAAAACTAGTCAATAACGAATTACTAAGGAAACATTACTTTTAATTTGAAGCATTTGCTGACCCTTTTCGGGTATTTCTTGTTCATATGAATATGTAGATAACAGTCTTACTGCATTAATTGCCACTTTCTATTTTATCGGACCTAAATACCGTCTAATAATGAAAAATCACATTTTTTTGACAATTATTCTATTATTCTTTTAACAATGGAATAAATTGTTAAAAATTTATTGTTTACGTTTCTTAACAGGGTATTTAAGTGACAGTCTTACTGCATTGTATTTTAATTATTTATTTTCACAAAAACAAATGAAAAAAAAAATTGCATTTTCATAGATTATAAACCTTTAACATGAGGGTTGCTCAAGTTAACTACTACACCTGTCCTACATCCTACATCCTGTATCGAGGATGAATTTTAGCAGCAATTTAGATATATATAAGTACTTGAACTATTAATAACAACTTAGCATTATAGTTTATTCCAGTTGGGGAAATACAATGCAATTTAGGTAACTGTTAATTTTTGCAAGATCTTGAATGATCTTACAAGATCTTGTAGGCTGAACTTGAACTGAACCTTGCTTGAACCAAGTAGGCTAGATTTTGAAGTTGGAGGTATGTTGTGCTTGATTGATGATTGCTGGAGGAGTTGACCGCCTGCGCCATCTGATGAGTTGAGTCCACATTGTTGATGAAAGATCAACTTGCAACCCGAAAAAAATAAAGATTAATTAAAATTCACTGATTATATCACAAACATGGGCGTATCCAGGGGGGGGGGGGCTTTGGGGCTTAAGCCCCCCCCCCCCCAAATTTTTTGAAAACACACAAAATATTGAAGATAATTCCAAGGCCGGATCCAAGGGGGGGGCTCAGGGCCCCCGCCCCAGGCGG
>JAAAYG020038951.1:0-12210 GCA_009936455.2 Tomocerus minor
ACAATGGCACTACAATGGAATTTTCTCGGAATACAAGAATATTGTGTTTATATGAACGAAGTAAAGTTTCTTATGAATAAACTGAAGCCATCACAATGATTAGAAAAAAATTCTGGGAAGCATCGCTTTTAAAGTTTTGATGATAGCAGTGAATTTTTATTAAAGATAAGCGAAGGAAATGATATTTGGCTGAATCTATATAGAATAAATATTGTCGGAGATAACAATAATATTGGGATAAAGAGAAGTAGATACATTTGGTAGGATTTTGTAGGGATCTGTGTGGAGTGGAATTGTTCTTTAGATGTGACTGTTATAAATTGATAGAAGATTCCGGTGAAGGTCAACCTATGATTATAGGGAGGGAAGAGACACTTGGTTGTATTCACATAGTTGATGTTTACGGTTTTCAATTGTCATCTCCGGAAGATAAAATAGAAAAGGCATCACATCAGTGGCTAAGACGATGGGAGAGGAGACGTTGGTGAAAAAAGTGATGCGGGAGGGAATTCAAAGTCCATTGTAGTCTAGTCATAGTGTAAAATAAAGTAAAAGGAGAGTAAAAGTGTTGGAGGTCGAGTTCAGTGCGAAGAAGTGAGCATCTGTTTGGGTATATTGTGTTCAAAGAGGAGAAGTGGGTTTATAAACGTGTGCAAAGGAGAGAGAGAGGTCCCTCCGGTTGATATAGTGAACTGGGGCGAGTCTAAGCGGAGTTTGGTTGTCGTTGTTCTTCGAAACGGCTCTCGTGTGTCATAAACAGGAAAATAATGTAACACGACGGAAGAATATGTCACAGGACCATTACAGAAATGGGGAAAGTAACCGACTAAGTGGCACTCGTGTGAAATGTGTGACAAGTTCATCTAGTAGCATTTCCCAGTCACCCAGTCACTCAGTCCACTCACCACTCTGTCCAAGCGTATCGTCAACGTCAATGGCAGTCCCTGCCGTCAACGTTTCTGGTACAACTGCTCTTTCCGACAAAGATGTTAACACTTGCTTTCTCTCTCTCTCTCTCTCTCTCTTTAGTTCTCTTCTATGTGTATCTATATGGATCATCTAATATTATTGTACTGCTACTACTGCTATCCCTGCTATACGAAACTCCAAGTTTGCTCTTGTATTTACAAAGAAGTAGCTCCTACTTGTGAAAAATAAGGACATTGCATATATTTCTAGGAAGAGAGTAGCATTGCATTGTGCTCTATGTAGAATGTGTCTAAACTAACCTAGGACGATACAAAACTAACAAAAGTTCACTACTTTGTTGTAGTGAAACCCAGTCTTGAAAATTGCAAGTTGTGCTTGTGCCCTCTGCCTAAATTGCACACATTGCAAATTGGGTCCCCTCCAAAGTTGAAAAGAGGGGAAGTCTAGGCTGACTGAGCTGAATTGGACTCTCTGGCAATTTCATTTGATTACCGTCAACATTGTACTTTGACATTCATTCACTACTCTCCTCTATTCATTGTTAGTCTTGCACGTAACGCCGCTATGCTCTACTCTGTATTTATATATTGCCTATATAGATTTTTATATTTTAGACAGATCCTATGTGCACTCTGTCAGTCTCTCCGCACTTGCATTTATGTATTTAGCTCCCTACCTACATAGGAAATGGACTGTTGACTGAAAGTCCATGGAATTCTATAGATTACATATCATACTGTGTGTATTGTGAGAACTAGTACAGAGTTGTCCAAAAGAGTCAAACAGATTGGATTGAATTCCTTTCGCCTCCTCTCTTGTTCTCCCTCCGCTCTCTGTCCTATTTGATATTGGATCTTGGATATAATTCATTTCTGTCTGAACTGTGTCAAAATTGGAATCTATAATTGTAGTCTGTAGGTTAGTACTTAGAGCTACTGCTGTTAGACATAAAAGGGAAGTGTCTAACCGGAAAAAGCTTAATTCTGTAGCTGTAGGACTAGAGGAGTAGGATGGAGTTAGTTTCTTTGCTCTAGTCTAGCTAATAGTAATAATTGGAATTGAAAGTGTCAAAAGTGTTTAGCGAATTACTCGCTCGTGGTAATTACGATATAACTTAGCCGCACCATGTTCACTTAATCGACAGGGTGACCATAATCATAAAAGAGCTAATAAAGCACACACAGGAGACGAGAAGTGACTGGAGTGTGCTTATGGGGCCAAGTATATAAGGCTCACCCATCACAATAGCTAAAGTTAGCCAGCGGATTTGTGCCGACTCCACCCGCCAAAGAAACATCCAATTCCAAAATTCAATAAAGAGAAGAAATTCCGTGTTTTCTACAAGAAAAGCGGCTTAAATAATTGTGAGTGATTTTAGAGAAGAGATAGTAGTAACCCTGTTTCCCTTTTCCTATATTATATAAGCACACACTCTCTCTCTACTTTCTACTAGTCTGTAAAAGTTTAACTGGAAAGGGGCTAGAAACCTCTGCTTACTTATATTTAGCTCTGCCTGGCAGAAACTAAACACTTAACTCTTAATGTCTTAACCCTTTATTTATTTCGCAGGCAATTTACCCACTTCTCTCAGACTTTGATCGACATTTTGGATAATTCATTTCGTCTCAAGGATAATTCATTTCTTTCTTGTGAGCCAGTGCATATGTACAGACTAATAGTGCATTGGTTAAATCTACACGCTCTCTCTCTTCTACCTTTACTACTACTACTGTGTGCTACTGATATCAAGGAAGAAAAAACTCCGTTAATACACCTGTGAATAAAGGAAAGAGAAACTCGAGTATTATCTTTCCAGGAGAAAGTATCGTGTTGACTTCAATAAAAAACGTAATAAAAATAAGGATTACACAGCAGATCATTTTACGTCTAAACTTAACTTACTTTCTGAGTTATATAGACTGAAAGTAAATACACAAAGTTTCGAATTACAATTATTAGGGACGAAGAAGACACGAATCGATTTTTCCGTTGAACTGTGCTCATTTCGTAACGGGATTCGTCGTGAACATCACGCTACAAGTGGAGTTCATGGAAAAGTTGCGTTATTAGTGGAAGAGGAATTGAAGGATTTGGGGTGTTTGATTTAAGTCGAAGAAATCAGAAGAGGAGGCTCATTCGGCTGTCGGACTGTGTGTGTTGTGTCTCTCTGGAACCGAAAGGAAGAATACCGAAAGGAAGGAAGAAACTGAACTGTGTTTATAGTCTGACTGTTGTGAGTTGATTTGGGCCACTACTGCCACAGATTGAGCAGGATTCCGGAGTCTCGATGTTGTTTTGTGTGATGGGGCTATCGGTGATCCTTCACTCTGTCGTGCTGGATACATTGCCAATAATGGGGAAAAAATCAAGAGTCATTACAACGCTGGCCATTCTTCTCACTCTCCTATTAACATCACAATGCCACGGTAAGTAACTTTTCTTATTGCTTACATCTGTAGCCTGACTCTTCGGCATCATCATCTCGAGATGAGGTTACATATGATCTGTATCACCATAGAAGAGTCATTAATTCCATTGATAGGGCATCTGACCACAATAGCATTGATAGGGATACTCATATGTCCTTCCGACTCATCATTAAATATCCTTAACACCCTTGGATCTCTATCTTCTAACTACTTAGCTGTAGTTGGGCTTTGGAGGCGAGTCGAGTGCCGAGTGAAGATCAGACCTCTCTTCCCAACACACCCGAACAGACGGCAACGCAATGGGATTTTCCATTTCAACAAGAGAACATTAGTGTTTCCTCTTCTGGTTTCGATGGCTTTGATGATGTGATGTAGAGAAGGATGCTCTCTCTTCGTGCCGTGTTTGCTTTACTATAGTCACACTTTCCATTTCATTCATACATACATAGAGAGATATATAAGGGAAAAGTGGAAATTGGAGACGAAGAGCTCTTTGGCTCCTGTTACACTTACCGCACTCCTAAGTTTCATTATAACAATAATATGTTCATACATACAAGGACCAGACGTCCAACCAAACATCTCCTTCTCTTCTTACTATTGTTAGAAAGGAAAACAAGGGAGTGGAATTGTAGCGTCAGGAACTAGACGACTTCCTCCTACTCCCAATAATGATCTCTGCTAGGAAGAAGAAGCCCTGCTTTCATACATACACAGAAACTCTTTCATGCTCATAGCCTTTATAGCTGTATAGCTGAAGAGCAGTGAACTGAAGATGTGCACGGCACATGACTTGCTATACGATCCGCTACTACTAAAGAGATAGGAGCACGGCCACGACTCTACCGCATAATATAAATTACAAAAACTAGTAAACTTACATATACAATGGATAATAGAGAAAGGCTCATGCATGAATGCAATAGAGAAATGAAGGCTTTTTAGCATCTTCTTCTTCTGAGATAGCAGAGGGACGTTGTATATATTTTCTGCTAAGCTTTAGCTACTTACATTATTATTACCATTAGGTACGCGCTTCTCCATTTTACGTTAGTAAAGGAAACTGCCTTTTTTCTCCATCATAATTATTTTATTTTATTCCCTTCCCCTCTCTATCCATTCCTCCTCATATTTAAATTATTCTATTTAACTAGGGAGCAGAACACTACAACATTATGCTCTAACTGACACTGCTACACATAATGGCAACCAGTATTTCCACCCAGTGACAACATTAACTGCCAGACATGACTTTTACACACTCCTCTTTTTATCATTACCTAATACCTTCCATACTATTAACTTTTTAATGTTCATGCACCATTCTCGGCTCCTACACGTTAGACACTCTTGAATCTGCTGCATTGCTGTACAAAGTAAGAATTATAGCGGAATTAATTTACAAATTCCCTTAAAACCGGATACACATTGTTAGCTACTTCAAAATTCCAGACCTTTTCACCATAGCATGACTCTTATCTCTATTTGAGAATGTGACCTTTGCAATTATATTGTTTAGTAGCCACTAGTAATTGCTATATAAGAATCCACCCCTCTTTCTCTCTCTTCTGTTAAGTTTACTGTTGGTATTGAACAATCTCCCCTACTTTTAATCTCTTTAATAACGGGAAATCTGGAGCCCTGGTCGATGAGGCTTATTTCATTATAGAACAGAAAAAAAGTTCTTGGCATGAGCCACCTGTCCACTTTGTTTCCTTCACCAATTTGGTGACTATGATTGATTAGTTTTTGGTTACTTAACACATTTGTCCTATTTGAATTCATTGAAAGTAGATAGAAAAACCACAGAAACACACCTGACAGAAAGATAATTTACCTGTAATATTCTAACTCCAGCTCCAATTCCTTATAGTACAACTCCCTTCGTGTACATACGTCTACAAAGCCTTTTCTAATAGAAAGTACATAATTAGACGTGGATGTCGTAGACTAGGTACCTGTGTATAAAATGTGTTTAACTGAGCCAGTTCATGTCAATCTATTCACAGCCGAGGTGACAGACTTAAGCAAATAAAACAGGTTGGTTTTCTAGTAGTAGGTAAGGTGCAGTTTATATCTGTTTTCCAGGTAGACATATTATTATATCAAAGGTAATAGCGTAGAGTTGAGTGGAAATTAGTCACGCTATCCTCTTCTAACGAGCAGCTTGACGGGAAATGCTTCTTCATCCAATAAACTCTGGCAGCCTAGTCAAGTGCTAAGTTCATCCAATACAAACTATCCTATATGCCTATTATTAGACATTTTTACGCAACTATTGTCATTTAGATTTGCTTATATAATATTTTTGGAATTTGACAATATTTTATTTTGGATTCATGGCTGAATGTTAGATAGCAACAAAAGTTAATTACGATTTTACGATACTACTCCTTCCACGAAACGTTCCTTCTCATTAAAATAATTAGACTGTGCGCGATACGTGTCTTTGTATTTTCGTACCAAGTTCTATTTTGTGTTCAACTTGAATCTATATCTGAATGATAGCACAGGACATAGAGAGAGAGGTAGTTATTAGGTACAAGCATATTTATCTGCATGCGCATTTACAATTAAGCAAACCTACACATGTATGTGTAATTACGACAATACAAATGGAATATATAGACATTTTCTTTTGGGGTCATGACTTTTATATTTTCATCCAATTTGTCTCGTGCCGAGTAGAGACAGCAGCTATTCAAAGGACAACTCACATTTTCGTGACTTCAATAGAATTCATGGAAATATTTTCAAAGCACAGATAGTTGCTTACCTAAATTATATAAACCTTTTACCTTATGTAAATAAATTGTTAGTTCGAATGTTATAACATCCCAGTTTTATCTAAAAGACATTAGAGTATTTAATATAAGTACCTACTGTTAAATATTATGAAATTTGAATTTTAAGTTTTCGATTTTGCAGTGTTGACATGTGGGATAAAAGAAGCAATCATCTGGGCATCTTTCTTAGGGGGAATAAGTAGAAGTTAATTTTGACGTGTGTGGGTGAGTGGTTTTAAGAATGTATAGTTGTAACCGTAAGAAGAAAATCTGCTAGAACATTGTTAACGTATTTAGGTAGTTTGTACTAATACTGTAGATCTGCTTGAGACAAGTTAACAAAAGCTCTGGGAAATTTGTTCTCATATGCCTAGAAATGGAAATTTTAATTAAAATGTTTTACAGTCAGACTGGGAGTAGTATGAAGCAGTCTAAGCTTAGGTGCAATCAAATTATCGAATAGGCACTCTCTGCATACAGACTGTGCATACATCTAATAATATATAGAGATACACTAGAAACTACAATACATTGTTCTTCGACTTGCGTTAATACTAACATATAGTACGTATAGTTTCATCGATCCTTACCTTTTGCTTACATTCTATACTGAAGCACACTCGACATATGTGATATATTGTGCAAAATATTAGTAAGCTATGTTCTCTTCTCTGATTGTGCAGTTACTATGTTAATGTGAGGACATTGTACTTCAGGATAAACGAGAATGTGCCTAAATATAGAAATAGTAGGCATACAATAAATTATATAGTTTTGTAGTGCTTAAGTATATCATTCTAATTTGCCACTGTCTAGTCACATAGAGAGAGAGAGGGAGAGAGAGAGAGAGCTCAAATAATAGCCACTCGGATTTGACCATATTTTAAATGCGGATCTCCACAAGACAATAGTGATCATCAAAATCAGAGAGTTTGTATGCTCTGTCCTGGGAATATTACATGCAAAATGGCTAAGTGGCCTTATCCCCCCGTTTCCATTAACTCCACGTTCTATTTATCACATAGGTTGTGAGTGCATGGATCTCTATTGGAAAAGAGAGTTGCTGTCTGTCTCTGTAGGTATCATGGTGTGCGACATTAAATAAAATAGAACTGGTCGTGTACATACCAAGGCAACTTATTTGCAAATGCTCCACATAAAAGGAACGTGAACGCTGAACTTGGGAATTGAACATTAATTACGACATTTCAGTATAGCGCTCATTTAAGTCCTCGGTGTGTCCGTAGAAAACGTGCGAGTCACATCGTGAGCATATGGAGTTGTGAGGGAAGGAAATGTTTTGAAATAGAATAAAAGGAAAACGCAATTGACCTTTATGCTCGTATATAGCCGGAATGGATTGACTATCAACATTGCATTCTACAGCACTTCCTACAATAATAATGGAAATCCATAATAATTCAGTGAGGTTGAGGGCAGCCAACACAGGACTCCGCTCTTTTTCATACCTTCAGACAACGAACTGCCAAGGTGCATTCCCTACGCCAAGCAAAATGAACATCTGCCTTTCTTTGGGACTCTCTCGGAGTAACACAAACACTGTTCTATGATTTCTTTATATATCTTAGGCTCATCCCGGCCTTTATTCTGTAGATATACAACCACCACTCCAGCTTTGTAGTTTAAACTAAACATATTTCTAATGCTCTCTTTTGGAGTACACACAAAAGGAAGCTATGCTATACTTATGCATATAGCAAATTCACCACAACTCAACATCTAGCATGATGTATCCTTGAAAGAGCCATCCTGCAATAAAATATTATAATACCAAATTTACTTATCTTTAGGGAGGTTATCTTTTGAAAGCATTTATGAGTCGTGCCATTCTTTTGCCTTTCTACAACTCATCTATCCCTCCGTCAGTTTATTCTTTACTTGTTGTTCCGACATAGTGACTCCGTTTATAACCATCCGTTAGTACGTACGTATCTATATTCTTATTCCACTAAAAGCATTTGCTACTCTGACTTTATCTTAATATTATGCACAGTAACTGATGTTTGCAGGACGTATAACATTTCAGTGTACTACAACAATACAAGATATGGGCAACTGTGATGTCATATGTCAGTAGTGTATTGACTAGACTACTCTGTTTAATATTCTCAACAAATATAGCTTACGTGCACATTTTACATAACTGAACATAACTTACTTACCTTACCCAAACATAAAACTACTAGCTCTACACTTTTATATGATTAATACCGTTAAATTTTAGGATATTTAAACAGAGTTTCAGACTATATTCTGTTTTTTTTGGTCTAATTGCTACATATATGATGTGTAGTAACTGTAACACATCTGTCTAATTAAAGGTTTTCATTAGTGATTGTGTAAGACTTCAATTGTGGTATATTTTATACTTTAATGAAATATTAACAAATTAGTCACCATATTACTGCACTCAAACATTTATGTAGACAGCTGTCAGAAACCGTTGGGCTTAAAATGTACCTTTTGTAATAAAAGCACAAGTTTCACTGTCATTGTCAGTTTATGAGTTAAGATAGTATTTTGTCAAACTGTACAAGTCTAATAAAAGATTTGTTTGAAAAAGTGTGAATGGTTTAGGGGCTTAGTTACTGCAGCTGTAAAATTCAAAACGATGAGAATTTTATAAAAGCTGTCTATTGTCACATTGTCAGTCATGAATATGAAGGGAAAGAAGAGAGGGTGAAGAAAGATGTAACGATATTACTTTTCACTTATTTGACGCAATGAAAGAAAAGATTTGAGCTGCAAGAGACACAAGAAGATGCGTTTCCTGCATCTGATTATGCAGAGGGGTATTAAAAATTGGAAAGTATACAGCGATGCTGTGCATTCCATTGTGTGAGTGTCTTTATTGTCTTACTCGTGAAAAGGAGGAATCTATTACAAGTTGTTCGGAGTCTCCATTTAGCACATAGGTTATTTTTGTAGAAACGTGAGCTTTATATATTTATGGGATTGTGGTATAAGGTTGCTAGAAAACAAATAACTATAATAATATAAGGTAGTTGTTTAATGTTTACATCTATACTTAGCCTCAGAAGATAGAAGACTTAAAAGAAAACAAGTTTTGCTTTCGCCTGTCTTTCCATTGACTATTTTACATAAAACATTTGTAAAATTGTCAAGTGCTCGGGTGTGGTGTCTTAAAAACTGGTTGAAGAAGAAGCAGACAGAGAGAGAGAGAGAGATGTTTTCTATGCAATCGGCGCTACCTTATAAAAGAATAAGAACGTAGTCGTAGTCTTCTTGGTGGAAAACGTAGACTTCCTCTTGCATTTTCCGTATTTTAACAATAACAACCCACCATAAGTATACCGAGGACAGAAAGGAATACTCGGCTAGGCCTATTTTCAACTACAATAAGATACTTGAGTCGAGTTCAGCATTTTCGAGTGCTATTGCGATGCAGTGCATGGAGCTAAAGTAGAGAGGAAGATCGTCTAAATAAATGGTAAATGGTAAACCGCTTCCCCCGTTGTGCCGTGTGATTATGAATAAATGCATCTCTCGAGTACGTGTTTCATATCGTCATATTATTATTACAACATAGAATACCTACACAAAGCCTGCTTTGCAAATATCCACTCACGTTCCCCGACTCCATACATACATATCCACTCCTCCTGAAAACATACTCCGTTTTATCATGCACTACAGTGAAAGATAATATTACATATAAGTACAAGTACTTTCTGTATTCTATAGGATATTAGCTAGCTCCCTACTTCTCATTCTTGCTCTTGCTGTGTCATAAGATATATATGTGGGGTATTTTTAAACCTGTGTTCGTGTGTTTAAACAAAGAATTTCGTTTCAGCCATACAATTGTTAAGTTTTTATTGTTAGAACTTTCTTCTTTAGCCTTATAGATTGTGGATTTAAAAAGAAACATGAACTTTGTTGCTTTCATAGTGTTTTCTAATACTTAAATAGTAAATACACCAGTAACATGTACCATCCCTTCCTTAGTAGCCCTTCTGGTGTACTTTTTTCTATGGTTTTTGTATGGGTTTCCATTAAAATCTTTCTCTTTTTTTCTGTTGCAACGTCCATTCTTTCCTTTTTTAATACAATTTTACAGTGTGCTTTCCTATTGAAGCTACATTTGTCTGTGTAAAAGGTTAGAAAAGTAGCCTTTTAAAGAAAATGTGCAAGATTATTACGCAATTTTTTGCCTTGAATTTTTTCTGCTCATTTTCCAACTGCACAGACATAGATGTACCTATCTTTGGCCTTGTTGGTGACGCAATTATTATGAGGGGAGCCAGAGCTACCTATTATATTCTTAGTAAATGCACTACCTATTATATTCTTAGCAAATGCACTGACAATTATATTGAGCAAGATGGAGGATGACATGTATTTATTTAATATTAAGGTTGTCGTCTTTCTCCTATTTCTTCTTCTTCATAAGGAGCGTGCAAACTAAATTCTTGTCCTACTGGAAGTTGGAAGATAGGAAGAAGAGGTATCCTACATTTTATATTGTTGGAAATGTAGGAGTTTCTAGGATTCCATACATATAATATTTTCTAAGCTTGTGCAATGCAACGTTGTCAGAGAGGGCTCCCCAGCTCTCAGCAGCAGTAGAGTCTGAATAGAAGTGAAGAAAGCGGGGAGGAAGCAAGTTGTCTCTTCTGTCCATTAAATGGAACGAGTCTTGTTCTAACAAAGTAGTTTTCCTCCTAAACCTAAGCTCAGAGCTTGAGCTAACGTCCCACTTGCAAAAAATACTGCCGGAGCTAAGGACAGATCCATACAGTTAACTCAGTTTTTTCTGCAAAAAATCCTCGCGAAAACCGGGCGGGCTAAAACTGATAAGACGACGACATACACTACATAGTGTGGTGTATACTCTCCCCTCCTACGATGTATCACTATCGGCGATAAAATACACGAAAGTTACGGTTGCGTTTACTTTTAGTTACGGATAGTTGACGGGATGTGATATCAGACTGTCTCTTTGAACAAAAGTTATTCCTTTGTATCTTACATACTTATAAAAGCACTAGGTCAATGCGTCAACAGTTAAGAGATATACCTAAGTAAAGTAGGGCTCGATTTTATATGTTCCCTACATACTTTTGCCATATTCCCAATTCCCAGTATTTTCCACTGCTAAGTGCAAAAGCATTGTTGATTTCACCTAAAGACACGTCAAAAGTATTGTGTTGTGCCTATTAGCTTTGCAGTGGTGGATTTGTAGGATGAAACGCTTTAGGAGAACTGGAATTACAGTGGAAAGATGAGAGGTAGCTTCTCTAATCCTTACGTGAAGTTAAATTGCATAATATACAAAACAGGGCATGTTGCCTACTGAAACAAAACAGCCAAACTCATTTCCTCCTAGAGCCTAGCCACAGTAGAATGAACTAGACTTGCACTGCAACCCAAATGAATCAGCAACGTAAATTTAACTGCATTAGAGCGTTACGTAATTGCACGGGTTTATCTGAAGCAGAAAATCATCAAAGAAAAATTCGAATTTAATTTAAATAACACAATGCATCAGCCAATAAACTTCCAGGATGAATTCACTCCATGTTCTCTAGCTGTTCTCTCTTTCTCTGAGCGTCTTATAAAATTCAACTTTTGACAATTTCGTCTTATTAATATTACACAACATTTGCATACGACGCAGTTTTGAATATAATAATAATATGTATACTAACAAAATACATAGATACAAAATCCCTATTTATTTCTTATTCCCTATTTCCTATTTGTGATTTGGTTTTAGTAAAACCAATATGGAAAAAGTAATTGGGGTTTCTTAGAATAACTCTTGGAGAGGAAAGATTGATTTTTTTGCCAAAGTCAATATTGCAATATAAACTTGCGGGAAAGAAAATT
Organism: Tomocerus minor; assembly: GCA_009936455.2. Classification (NCBI taxonomy): domain Eukaryota; kingdom Metazoa; phylum Arthropoda; class Collembola; order Entomobryomorpha; family Tomoceridae; genus Tomocerus; species Tomocerus minor. Next base: position 12,020 of record JAAAYG020038951.1, read on the forward strand.
TTCTGGTAATAACATGATTGGTAATATAGAGACGCCTGGTTTTAATCTACTAGATTTAATACCTGTACCTTTCACCTTTAATTACCTCTTTCAGGATTAAGGGCAAGATCGTTGTGTGACAGACATTGAGGTAGTAAAAGTGTTGGTGGAGATACGGTCAAAATTAAGTGTATGATTAGATTTGAGAGAGG
>JAAAYG020038973.1:0-13420 GCA_009936455.2 Tomocerus minor
AATGTAACCAACTCTATGTACCGTCTATTTATTGTAATATGTAAGTTGCATATAGATATAAGTAGTAGTATAGATATTAGTAGAATATAAGTTTCATATAGTTATAAGTATTATAAAATAAATGCATATAGATATAAGTTGCATACAAGTACTTAACTTATACTCACATAAGAGTAAAGGGTAGGTAACGTACGTGATAGGTACTTGAAGTGTTACTAGTTCATAGCATACCCTGCAGTATAGAGCATGAATAGCGAGAAGGGACTGCAGTGTACGCATAGGTACTTGAAGGAATGCAAAAGGAACGGAACATGTACGGAGCACTACAGCACTGTTAGCAAAGCCTCTGAGAGCAGGGCTGCTTGGGAGGAAGGGAGCAGCCAATGGTGAAGGGGAAACCCCTGAGCAGGAGCCAACCAGCGAGAGGGAGGAGGCAGGGACTGGTAGCAGTGCAGGGAGAGGGCAGAGCTCAGTCGGCCATCATCCTTACTCCAGTCAACATCTCTTGCTCACGCCGCTCCGCGTCTCACTAGGGGGACGACGGGGTGGCTTGGGTTGAGGATCGGGGAACAGAGTAGGGACTTGCTTGCTTTAAGAGTAGGAATGAGATGCCTATGCTCTAACATGCGCGAGGGGTCGGCCAGGCCGACCCCTCAAAATTCTTTAAAAAGTTCAGAAGGGGGAGGATGCAGGTGCGGTTCGTCTCAAACCCCCTTGTACCTTACTACTGCAGACGGCTGAAATGACTTAGTGTACTTTATACATGAACAAACACACATTTTTGGATGTTTCTGAATTTGCAATAAAAATGAAGACAAAAGGTTTTGTATATTATATAAGTGTACCTGCTGCATATCTGCATTTATGTAATAGATAACTAAACAGCAGTTAATGAAAAACACATTAGTAATCGCAATTAAATAGCTAATTGCTACACTGTCAGGTTATTAGCTTTAATAGTCGCTAAATATAAGAACTATTAAAGTGCAACTAAGAATTTTAGCAGGTGAAGTGATTAATTACATTATGGCAACTCAAAATCCTACACAGTAATTATAAAAATGTTCTTAACGAAGTGGAATTTCATTCTAAACAAGGATTTTATTATGCAACACTAAGAATTAACTAATTAGTATATAGTGTTTAAAATACTCTACGCATTTATAATTTATAACTTTTAACTTATTTTCGAAGTAGTACCTAGCAATGATTATTTTATTATAAATGGACTTTCCTGGCATTTTTCTCTTTTAGCGGTGAAAAAGATCATAAAAATATTTCTTGGTTTTTCATTAGTTATTTAGTACTTTGCAGTACTTTTAACAATTTTTAAATAACTTAAAAGTATTTCATAAACATAACGTTTTTACATACTTTGTTTTACATACGTTTTTAGATACTTTGTTTTGCATACGTTTTTAGATACATTTTTTACATACGTTTTTAGATGCATTTTTTACATACGTTTTTAGATGCATTTTTTACATACGTTTTTAGATAAATTTTTTACATACGTTCTTACATAATTTTTGCTATGTCTCAATATTTTAGCAAAATCATTTTGCTCATATTTAGACTATTTTAAGGAAATAAATCATTGTTTCATCATATCTAGCATTTTTAGGAAATAAAATATTTAATGTTGAAAAATGTTTAAATATCCGGCCCTTGATAGGCGAAAGGGAAAGGAATTTATCTTTTAAGCATTCAGTATCTTTAATAATAGCTACAGACATAGTTATATAATAAAGTGCAAAGTACCTACTTAATAACAATGCCAATGCAATGATTGATATTGATAAGGTATGTTGGAAAGTAAACAACATCGTTGCATTAGATTTCATTGGAGTGTGAGTGCGTGAACAATGGAAATGCAAATGAATCGTAAACGCAACGGAATAACATTGACCTGAAAGGTCACATAGGTAGTCTTGAAATTACTAATAATTATACGACAATAACTGTTAGTGCTTGGTGTTGGATGAATATGGTACAGATGGTAATTAAATATGAAGATAACGTCCCAAAGGATGTCAATGTCCTTTACAAAAGACGTATGGGCCAGTATGGGGTCTGCTATGTCTCCACCAGCAAAGTCTCTGAGAATTCACAAGGAATTGTTATTGTAAACAAATGACTAATCAGTGAATTATATTAATTTACCTTGCCGTTGATATTTAGGTTAAACTGTTATGGCCAACTCACGTCCCTCACGTCACATGACTCTCTCTCTCTCACAATTAATTTGTCATGGATTTCGTCATCTTATAGAGTCACCCAATTCATCGAGCCAAAATTTCTGCACAGAAAACCAAACGGATCTGATCTGTCCCTAATTGCCGCCAAGCAAGGAGTCAAAACTGTGTCATTCAAGCTCGTTTTTTAAAAATAATTAGTAAACAACAAATTACGAAATCCTTATTGTTATTATACAATAGATCAACATCTTTCATCCTTATTGTTGTTATTGTTATTCTTTTGTAGAAGACTTGTTTTTCAACTAAAATATTTGTAGCAAATGGAATCCTTTAATTTTCCTTGCGTCATTTTAAGTTGTGACAATCTGACAACTTGTTTATAAACTGACAATGTGTATAGAATCAATGTATCTTAGAAAGGGAAAGAGATAATACATATTCATATCATCCTCATTAGCAATTCAAATCCAGTATTGGCTAATCCTTTTATTCACATCATCGCACAAACCTACATTGTTCATGTTGTAGCTATTATGCATAGTTATTCTCTCAATGTTATAATCAATTGTTAAAATGACAGACGAGAGCCAAATTTGGCCACCCTACTAACTTTGACTTTAACTTTCATTGTAGAAGGTGAAGGCGAGCTGTGTAATGCATAATTTGGCATTAGAATCATATTTTAATAATATAAACATCTGCTTCATAGTTTCCCATTTTCCCATTTCCCACCCCGTTTTAATAGACACATGGGAAAAGTGGGAAAATTCCTGGAAATGGAAAAGCAATATGGGAAATGGAAATTAAATTGCAATAATTGACTAAATATTGTACTTTTACACATTTTAAAAGCCTATAATGCATATAAAAATGCATTCTGCATTCTCCCGTTCATAGTTCATAATCACATTCTTAAGTCACAGCACAGTAACTGCAAAAAATAAAAATAATGAAATATCAACATTATGTAGGAATAAATAGTCAAAATAACTTAAATAATGTTTTTTTGACTATATCTGAAGATAAAAGTTAATATTTCAGTGTTATTATAGCAGTTTTCCTACTTTTTGTTTCATTTTTTAGTTTCATCACTTTCATCCCACCCCATTCTTTAATTTCCCACCCACTTAGCCTTTTGTGTCTCACTTTTCCCACTGGGAACCTTCTCACTTTTCAATTTCCCAGTCGAAATCATGATCTGCTTATAATATACCTATACTTATGTCATAATTATAATGCAGAATGGGCTATTTGTCTATGAAATATATAGGCTTGTGGCTTGCTTGGGGTTAATCATAGCCAGCTCTTCAAGCTTTTAACTATATTTTGCAATTTTCCTTTCTACAAAGCAAAAAATCTTTGGAATTGCAATGAAAAATTCACATAGGTCATATAGACATTATGCATTAGAGAAGGGATAATACTCACAAGAATATTAATGCAGATGCAATTGCATTTTCCAACGATAATAAATCATCAAGATTGATATGGGAATAGACGAGCGGCAGACACATAAGAAAATAAGAGCATAATGCTCCAAAAGATTCAGAACGACTTAATTTACGAATGTATTGGCCATTTAGCTATAGATAACTTATCATTATTAAAGGAGCTCTCTGCAGGATAACCTATATTATTATACTCTAGTGTTTTTATTGTGTGTAAAATAAATGTGTGCGTTGTATGAAAGGAATGTATGGTTGGAATAATATTAATATGGTTGGAGGATGATGCACATGAAATAATGATAATAATAATAATAATCAGGAGTGAAGGACAGGAGTTAGATAGTGCATTTGATTTGTAAAAGTAAAATGACAAGTGCAGATTTCTTAAGATAAAACAATCAAGTTTAAGCTTAAACCAAATTTTGATTGCCCTTTACATTGCAATGCGTTTCATCACAATCACAATAGCTGAATAATAATACAATCGAGCTTAATGCAATATACTGCAGTAGTGTAGACAGTGTAGAGTGAGTGTAGCAAATAGGAGCTAAATTGTTTTTTCTATTGTAAATTGTGGAGTGTATCTTGGATTGAATCAAAAATGATTGCCACACAATATATCCTACTTAGCCTTTAGCCGCAATAACTACTAAAAATCACTGAGCCTATCAAAACTGAGAGACTGACGTAGCTTCACTATTTATTAGCTGAGTGAGCTCACAGAGTGTTATTAATTCCGCAATCAATCCAATTTCTCAATTTCAACCTTTTCTATCTTCGTAAATTAGCATTATATAAAACAATTGCATTCACCTTTCTGACGCTCTCCTCCACTCAATATGCAAAGTAAAACGAGTTATCTATCTACTCATTTTTAAAAGTCAAAAGCTATCAGACGTCTCTATAATATACGTGCCTGCAAATTAAATGTGTGGGTAAAACCTAAAGATATACACTTTACCTGTGTGGTTACAGGTAAATTGTGATTTAGTAATAGCTACACTCTAATATATACGGAAACAAATAAAAATTATTCTATATTGTCGGCATTTAATTTCTATATATCTCTACTGTATACTTAATTTCCCATAAAAATCTACAAAGTCGTGTGCTGATTATGTTGATAATAAGCTGTGGTAAACAGCTGTAGCAATGTAGCGCTAATTTATTTACGAAAATACAAAAAAGTAAAAATTTTAAGAAAAGTGACCGGGGTAGGGGGTGGAGAGGGTGTAGAGATTTTGTCCACTTTGCTGGACTTTCTTATTGAGAGGGCACTTGACTCAACACTGAAAACAGAATTCAAAAAAGTTGACTACAAATATGAAAAAAATGGGCTCAGGTAGATACATAGATAGATACATACTACATAGACCGAGTTTCAAGGCATTCTTATATTGTAGCTGCCGCTACTTAATAAATTCATCTATTGTACGTCAGCAACTCTAATCGTGAATCGCCATTCCAAATTTTTGGGGATTATACACCAAGCCAGAAGATATAATATGATTAATCCTTTTTGGCCAAGTGGTGGATGGGATTAATTTTATTTCGCTTTTCCAGGAAGACAGTATTTTAATTTTAATCTCTGCAATTTGATAATACATGGAAAAACATCATCGTATCTATTATATAAATTTTATCACATGATGACATAAACACAAGGAAAGGATGAGCTTTTGAGCTCTGCCACTCCTAAAAATTATTGTATATTTATTTACTTGTAGCATATACATAATAACGTAATGTGTCATATGTAGTATTATTATTACAAAGGACCAAGACCCATGAAAGGAGTTTCTGCATTACTAAATAGTAATTAATAAATAACGTAATAATACGACAAGGGAATCTAAAACAGAGATTTTTATAAAAGAAGCCTTCAGTAGATTGATTGTTAGAAACTGCATGAGCTGACTTCTGGTTGAATGAAAATAGTTTAATGGCTAGAAAAGGGTTACGTGAATCGTAATTAAAATTTAATAAAGACATTTATTTAGTAAACACAACGGAGAACAATTCCATTTTCTAGCGTCAAGCTACAGACTCTGTACAGTAGAAATAGCTCCTTTCCGTCCATTCTTAAAAGTAAATCTAATTATAGTAAATTGTGAGAGATGTGTTATTTTTTATGATTACAACTATTACAAATTACAACGCGTGTGGCAGTAGCAAAAACAAAACAATAAATCCCTCTCTTTTAAAATAATTACCTCTTTCCAACGCAATATGAATACCCAATTTTGCCAACTAGCTAATCTAGCTATGATGTAATTTGGAATAGGGAGGTGGTTATTAATAATTTATTATGTAGAAACGTCTGCAAGAATTTAAGAATGGCAAGAAGAAGATGCAAATGTAATAGCTGTTTTTTTCTGCAGATGGGAAATGAGATAAATAACTTAGTTGTTAAAGAAAAAGAGTATTATTAAATGATAGCACATAGACCTTATTTAAATGCTAGCTAATTAAAGAGTACTAGCATTACGAAAGATGAAGATAAGAGAAGACAAAAGAGCTAAGCCATTATTGTCATTGTTTGTTTTGTCTAGTTGATCCTCTTTGTTTGTTTTAGTTCTTTAGACGATTGTGAATTAACTCTAGTATAGAATGACAATTAGCTAACTATTTATTAAAAGTTGAGTCTTAAACTATTTCTAATCCAAATCTATTGTGTTGTTGAAAGTAGTTAGCAAATAGGCCTATCGTTGAAGTACAGTTTCTGCAGAGCGTCTAATGACCTTGCGGGAATTCCCGTTGATGCCCAAGGAAAATAATTTATTTCTACCTACTCTGCACCGCACACACTTTTTATGGACAATCTTTTCAGATATTTGCATACTTGTCCCTAATATTATGGCTACGACGAAGAAGCTTGTCAATATTTATTTTTATAATAATAATGTCTTCCAACTTGTATATACTTACATATGGCGACTATGCGGATGTCGAAACAACTTTAAAAACGAAGCAGCCTTTAAACTATAAAAACAAGAAGCAAAAATTACAGCTATATATAAAAATCAATGTCTGTATTTTTTCAAAAAATTATTATTTATTGTTTCTTTTCTACTATTTAATGCTCCTGGACTCTGGACTAGCACACCAGCATGGGCACTATCTCTTCGTCGCGTCCATTTATATCATTACTACAGAGTAGCAAAATGAGTATTAAAATCTTCTTTGTACGTAGAAACATTTCACAAATAATTTTCCAAGTAGCTAAAAATTTTTATATTTTTTAAAAGCATTTTCTGGAATATTTCCCAACTTCTATGAAACAACATTTAATACCTACAGAAGAAAATCCTTTTCTGCCTTGTCTTTACGTAGTACCATGTAATGAATGAAACAGGACAGTCGACTATATATACGATTTATATAAGTCATTACAGAAGACCTCGATTTTACCTGTCAAAAACAGAAACAGCTAGACAGCCAGAGTAGTTAAACAGCAGGGCTGTTATTATGCTACGCACGAAAGACTGGAAACAACATGCAACATGCTATACATATAAAGGGCACCTGACCATCTTCATTTTTCAAATTAATTCTCATTATCGATAATTTTATATACCTACGTATGCACAGAGGGTTTTTCCCACACAGTTCAGTAGTCTATCAAAGATTCTGGTTGAAACACTCTAAAATTGTAGTTTAAAAAAAAGAAAAAAGATTGTTGGGGCAATTTAGAGACTAAGTCCTCCGACGAGCGTCTAAAGTCTAAAATTGTAGTTAACTTATCCCATGGATATTCATTAAGGGTTAGAAAGGCTTATTAAGAGTTATCCTGAGGGGTTTAACCTACGGATGCTATGCAAAATCCTAAAAAGCAGGTTTATTAGTTTCGTACTCTCTATCTGTGTTAAAGAAATTAAAACTTTCAAGATTCATGTCTTTATTAGTTTGCAAAAATTTGTTTATTGACTGATTTCAGCAAATGCAGATGAAATAAACTTATATTATTTCCATTATCTACATAGGTACTATAAAAGTTCGTCTACATAATATATAATACATTATAATACATTACATACTAGTTACAAATTAGAAATAAATATTTCGACGAATGTATAATGCGCATTGCAAAGGCAGTGACATATACTCACATTATTCACAAATTACTTTTATCGACATTACTTTTTACTGCAAAAATTACACCATAAATGCATTAGTACACTAAGAGTGTACATAACTGAACAGAGACCTGCTCTGACAAAAAATATCCATCTAATGATAATTATTACGCAATTACTGATTCTAATTTTAGTGTCAAACTGGAAGATGCCACGTACTTGCTTTAAAAATCCTTAATTAACAACTTAATTTCATGTAGACTCGTATAATAATTTCATTTTTAAATCAATTTTTAGGCCCCAAAGCGAAATTGCACTTGAAAACGTTGAGACATACATTTTAATTGACTACCTGTCCATTACGTTGTGACTCAAAAATGTTCTTTTTAGCTTCCATATGAAACTCTATTCTATCATAAATAACACCATTAAATCCGAGCTGCTTCAAATATTGTATTGTGCTCGTGTCGTTATTATCATCTCCCCAGCAGAAGGCAATTAGACCGTGTGAGACGATGTCTTTCAATTGTGACGGATCTCTTAAAATTTCTTCAGTATGAATACAAAGACCCTGAAAGTTAACAAAAACATTAATTAATTAATTACCTTTGTTTGTCCCACTCTTTCATCAATCCTTGTTGCAAAAATAACTAAAAACAAAGAAATTAAACCCCATTACTACATATTTATAATCGTGCATGTACATACGCAATTTTAAAAAGCAATAATAATAATAATAATAATAATAATAAATATCTATATAGTCTACTAAATATTTTGGCCTTACGGATTGCTTTAACAATATTTTGGCATATTCTTCCATTGCACTGTCACAATGGACTTGCCAAAATCCGAGTATTTTTAATTCCCACAAAGTGCTTGCCAAAATAGGAACTTAACTTACCAGCACTTGAGTTGACAATGCATGATAAATGGCCATGGGTATGTTTCTCGTGCGTGGGTCCTCGTATTCTGGCCATTTATCGGTAACTCCTTGAGTTAGAAATAAAACGGGGTACTTGTTCTGTTTTAATCGTAACCTAAAACAAGAAAACATTTAATTAGCTTTATTTTAAGGAGGGAAAAATTCTAAATAAATTTGTCATTGCTAGATTTACTTACATTGTACAAACAACCGGATGAAAACAAGATAAAATAATTGAACGTGATTCAGCGTGTTGAAAAAGGGTTTTGAGTATTATATCTAGAACAATGTTTAAGTCGAGGCAATTTTCCAGTCCGTCCCACGAACCGTCCTAAACGTCAAAAGCAATTAAAATTCCATCCATCAATCAGTAACAAGCTTTTTAAATAGAAAATAACGTGATTTCCTCACTTTACGAAGCATCGACCACTTAATTTCAACATTGAATCCAGTGTGAATAGGGACAGTTTCAAGGACATGTTGTAATGTAGGAAATGGATCGTGTTCCAGCGATAAATCATCATCCGAGGCGCCAGGCTCCTCGCTCAGATGAGTTACCTTCACAAATCCTAATTATTTAAGGCTATTCGAGTAATATAAATCATTAGTATGAAAACAAATGTTGTAACTGAAAATAAACCATGTATTTTCACTGTATAACCTTTAATTCTTGTAGCTGTTTCACAGTTAACTCCTGCATCGGAGTTTTAAGGGTCGTCAACTCTCCGCCTTTTTTTGCTTTCTGCTGTAGACCAATATTAACATAAAAATCATGAAATAATACGGGAACCAAATCCTTTGACAGTTGAACATCAAACTCCACGAAATCGGCACCGTGCTCTGCAGCTTTCAAAAAAGACGCAACTGTGTTTTCTCGGATGCTTGAGCATCTACAATCATATTTTTTTACACACATCAATCTAAAAGTTCAAAATAGAACAATTTATCACAACTGCTTATTAATGGAAAATGAATTAGTATCTCGTGTTACGATTTAAAGGTTTTCGATGAATTCCCAGCGCCTCGGTGACCCACATCTAATCCTTTCCAAGACTCTGGCCAATATTTACAGTAACTTGCTGCGAAATCACAAGGGTAGTCACTTAGGGGCTTCACAACCGCATATTCAACTAATCACACAAAAAAAAACAAATTACTTAGTTTATATTCCTTCGGAACAATTAAAAATGATATAAAAATATATTTAGGGGCAAATCTTTAGTACCAATCAATGTCCCATACATTTTTCCACCGTTTTCAAACGGCATTTAAAATGTTTGTAGGTGAAGGAAAGGATTTCGTTCAAAATGAAGGATTAAATGAAAAATTAAACCTTTGATTTGACCGACGGGTTGCTGGTGAACATTAATTATTGGTAATGTGATGTAACCATTTGAGCCTTTTAGATTACAAGGAAGAACATGACAAAATCCAATAAGAGCAGGCACCACATCTTCTCCATCCAAATAAAAGTCAATCATGTATGCCTAGAGTAAATAAGAAATTCACAGTAATTGTTGAAAATAGAAAAGAGGAGAATTATTTTTATTGCCATTTGAAAATTCTTCTTACAACGTTCCGGTGGTCAGAAACTTTTGCTTGAAATATTATCATCTCTTCCGGTCGATAACTTCTACCATACTGTTGTTGAATGATGAATTGATGCTCCTCTTTATTCATCACAGCAATTTCCACGAAAGGCCAAGTAACTTGGGGCGTGAATTCCTAGAAAAGAATTTTCTGTAAAATTTTTGTCAACTGAAAAAAACATTTTTTACGCTACCACCCACATAAAACTGCATTTTCATATGCAGGTGTAATATTTTCCACAACGTACCACTTTCCTATTATTTTTTTCGTTACTAGAATGCATAAGTCTCACATTAAAGTCATTGATGATTTCCGCACCCGCACTTTCCCCAGACAAAGGAACCGGAACCATCTTGAGCCTAAGCTACAAACATAATGAGAGCTTTTAAAATTTCTTTGAAATTTGATTTTAATTTTTAGCTAAGTAGAACAATTGTTTTGATTTCACAACTTACGGCAGAATTCTTGTATTTCTTTTGCCAAAGTTCAATGGGACTGTTGTAGACTTTGAATTGCACAGCCGTTTCAGATGTTAACCATCCCAGTTCAACATTACTTTGCCCTCCGTAGTTTCCAAAGTCATCAATGGAGTCGTAATCAACTGGGCACTCTAGTAGTTAATTTGAAGATCAGTGATCAACGAATTCCGTCTTTATCCGCCCGCCCTCTCCGCACATAAATATTAAATTAGCACCTTTATTCATTCTGGAGATCTTCCTCGGCAAAATGTTTGCTTCCCATCGTCTGATGACCATAAAATCTCCTTTGTCTTCCTCCTCTGCATTTTCTTCAGCTCGAACACAGACGATATAACGAAATAGAATGTCCCTGTCGGCTGGAAGTCGCACTGTTGCAGACCACAGCTGGTCATTGTTAGAATTTTCTTCCCTATTCAGTGATAATTCAATGATTAATTGCAGTGTTGCTTTAAAATATTTCAGTCCTTTATCTTTCCTATTGAAAACTCCAGGAATAACAGTTAAAACCTTCCATTTGAATTTTAATGAGTGTTTTAAATAGAATATTTACTTGTCGTATTAATAATTTATATGCTAATTTAATTGGTATAAATTGAAAATAAAATCACTAAATATTTTGTTTCCAGCCTCCAGAACAAAAATTAACATTGTCGACTTTTAAAAAATACTAATTTGTACGAATAGTCTTGTATTTAGCCATGAAAAGGGATTTTTAATTAAAAAATTGATAAAACTAGGATTAAAAAGTTTTCTAGGAACAATAAATCCACAAACGGTTTTACAGTATTAATTCAATTCTTGAAAATAATTTTATTACACGATAATAATTACGAGTGATAGATTTCTGAAGAGAAGAAGATTATTTTAGAGTGACATATGACAATGAGAATTGAAGGTCACTTACTCAGAATTCTCTTTACAACGAACCAAAGTGGTTAAATTATCCCACTTCCAATTGCCCAGTTCCGGACAGTCACCCGAAAGGCAGACGATTTCGCCAGGAAGTGTAGAACAGTTAATTTGAAATAAAATCTCACGTCGTTGTCCATTATCTCCTGACATCCTCGTCTGTAAAGTAACAATTTTCAATAGAGAAGTTTTTAATTGCCAATTTTCTAACTCTCATGAAATTGTGTAGTCATTGTTTTGAGAGAAAACCAAATTAGAACTGAAACGATAACTTTTCTGTTGCATATATTTGAGTATAGATATAAATATATTCAGTATAGTCTATTGACTGAGTGTACGTAGAGAGTTATGCTTTGTTATGTAGTAGAAGTACATAGCAATAATAATAATAATTTTATATCTTGAGACAAGTATACCTGCATTGCAGGTGAATACACTACGTGAACATGTTATGATTTAAAATGGGATCACAGAAAATGGTAATTTTGCCTCCGTCGTGCCATGACTCGTGTTTATATCGTGCAATATGCAACTGATCGATCGGGTGAGTCATGACTCATGATCATCATGAGAGAGTAGTGAGAGAATTTTTTTTATCTACAAAATGGCCCTTGATTTTTCTAGACTCTATAGACTTATCCATTGTAAAAAGTGTTTGAATATTTGAATAGGAATTGTGAGAAGAGAAGAGAAGAGAGAGAGAGAGAGCAATAAAAAAAAGATTAAGGTACTTGTGTGAAAGTTATTTAAGAAAATTTTCATGGATTACTCTGCATTTTACGGTCCATTTCTAGTTTCCGCATGGAAAGGAAGATATACCACACGAAAAGAAGACCGTAGAGTACAAAGGCAACGAGAATAGCCAACTTGTAGAGGGGAATGTTATTTATGTTCATTTTCTAACTGACAACTACAACGCCGTAATAAAATATCACAATAAAGTTGACTCTGTCTCTACTAATCTACAGTTAAAGTTGAGCAACGTGTTATTATCAAAGAGTGATTGGAAAGACTGTGTGGGGCGAGGAAGAAGAGATCTTCCCAAGTTCATCTTCGCCAATGACCTGCCCCGCATCCTATATAGAGAAATCCAAGGAGGATATATCACTGTCTCCTGGTGCATAGTACATGATCTCTCTCAGAAGGATAATGTGTATCGTCGTAGTGCGGCTATTCAAGAAGGTTTTAGGTGCACACAAGAGCAAGAGCTCTATATTTAGGACGAAACGGCAATGTCCCGGGTAGCTATCAACATAGCCACTCATTGTTCCTACTCAAAACACTGAAATCCATTTGCAGAGAGAGAATGCCCGACTCTTTATACTCTGACACAACTACTGCAGCAATCAACATAGACACACAACATGTTAGCCTATCAAACTAGCCTTTGTCCCAGAGAACACAAGAGAACTCGCACCATAGGCTTTCTTGTCTACAGCCAAAGAAAATTAAATCGTCCCGCTTCGTGTTCCGAGAAGAACTTCTAATCCCATTTACGTAAGCGTTAAAAACTGTACAAGGGTTGACTATCCGCTCCTCGGATTGCTTTGAGGAATCCATCTGCTCTTCGGATTGAACAACAGGGGCAGGGCAATCCATCTGCTCCTCGGATTGGAGCTCGCTATTAGAGCTAATCTTACACAATGCAAGGATGTCTGGCAAAAAGCTGTACTAAGTTAAGCATTTTGTGCAAGTTCTCTGGGTGTGTGTTCTGTGCCTACAGTCGGCTCAAAATTAAGAGCTAATAAATATGAATTTGGCGGTTTTATAGATGGTTACTACAGATTTATTTATC
>JAAAYG020038995.1:0-13419 GCA_009936455.2 Tomocerus minor
CTTCTGCAATATATGTGAATATGAGAATTTTGAAACCGCGCGCCAGTAAACAGGACTCCATATGCGTCGACCTTTGTCAGTAAATCAAAACGCCACACATTGTTCGAAATGTGGTTTTGTTCAATATTCCATAATTTATATTGTCTAATATTTAAATTCTGCTGTGATGAATTACAAACTTAATAATAGCTCTATTTTTGCAGAAACTTTTTTGGAGGCTCCAAAGAAACTTGGCAAATCATGCGCAACCTCCGATTTAAGTGACAACGACAAAGAGCAACACCGACTTAGGAAGAGAACGATGCTTTATTCCGAGTCCGAGAGTAAAGAAAACGACGAAAATTTCCCTGAAGACGCTGGTTCTCTCTCATTGCCACAACCGCCAATCTTTTCCCCAAATGACAGTCAAGTCAAAAAAACAGCCAGCTTCCAATAACAATTAGAAAGTGATGACTACCTCCTTCCTGATCAACGCACTCCAACATCTTCAAGGTATAGTACCCCTAAAACCTCAAAGTCGGACAGTTCTGTGCCATTGTCGTTCACAGGAATGACAAATCGAGGTACGTACCTAGTTCACAATCTTAAATTTCAAAATATTTTGTGCTAAATCTAGATCCTGCTTTATCAATGTGCTAATATTCACTGACGCTAACATTTCTTTTTATTTTTAGAATTTCAGCATTACTGCATTTTGCAACAATTAAAGTGAATCAGGAACGAATAATGAAAATATTAGCTGAACAACCTAACTCCAACAAAACGCTGTCCTTATCTGCTCGTTTTCCAGATTACCAGTTTCCCATTGAACGAAATGGATAGATTTATGGCCCTCAACCGGGATGTCGTATCATCAGTCACATTGACAAAGATTTGGTATTGTTATTAAAGTTATATATTATCATCAAATTACTATATTATTAAACGTAGATTTACCATAATAAAACTTTAAACTGAATAATCCGAACCTATGACCAAACCGAAAAGATTCCTGAAATGACAATGAAAATTAATTCATGAAATGACATTGATTATTGTAAATAGGTTCGCCGCTTTACACTTGTTGGAGGTATGAAGCAATCGGATATTACCAATGGAATTATGAAAGCCCTTATTTTACTCACCTCATCATTATCAGCACTTGTTGACAATTTGAAGTAAACTATATTAAACAATGATGTATCTATAGGATTCTTGAATGATGTTCAAATTTAAAACACATTATAAATTTAATTAAACTTATATTTTTCTAGTTGTATTTAGCCTAGTTAATCTAGCTCACTATCGTATCTCACCTTAATTTAATTTAACACTACATATTTTCTATAAATAGTTTTAATCTACGAATTTTTAATTTTGTGTTCTATATCTCAATTTAGTAGTTAGAATATAAATAATGTGCCCAAGTATTTAACTGAATTTCTGCAAATTATGGTGTCTTATAGTATGAATAAAATGTAATGAACATTGTATTATCAATTTTAATAATAACTAGAAAGTTTGCTGTTATTATGATTTCATCATGACATATCATAAATTTGCTGCAAAACTGATCTCATAGCCTATGCATCTAAACGATATCGTTAATGCTACTATACAATGTCGTATATATGTCATAATTATGATGTGTTAGAATGAGTCAGATTCCAGGTTGTCATTCTGACATCATGAGCCCATGCATTAAGTGTCCTGAAAAACGGACCTCCTAGAATATCGTACTGATATCAAAGTTATGATATCATACAGAGTGTAAATTGCTGGCTGGGAGTTTCTCAATTACGATTTTTTAACTAAACTGAACTTTTACATAAAAAACTAATACTAATATCGTGCGATTACACATGACATGTCAAATTATAAGATTGATTTTGATTTTAGAATTGATCAACTCTCTGATAATGAATGAAGTGAGAGAATGACATGCTAGACGCATTTTCCAAAACATGTTTGCAAATTATTTCCCAAAATACTGAATAATTTTTCGACTACTTCAAGCGCGGGGTCCCCCTAGGCGCGCGGGGCACCCTGCGCCGCAGGTTTCGCAGGTGCCTAGATCCGCCACTGGCTCTGGCTCATATAATCGTCAAAAGAATCATGTGTGTGACAAATGCTGCTTTAGTTCCAAGTTCAATAACACACTGCAGCAGCACATACGAAGTGTCCATGAAAAAGCTTTGCCTTTCAACTGCTCAACTTGTGGCAAAGGCTTCAGTCAGAGGGTCAAATGTCTAAAACACGAAAATACAAACAAGAACAAAACGGAGCGAGCAGACGAGTACAAATGCCAAAGTGGGAACCGTCAACTTAAAAGTTCAATTTTAAAAATGCACCAGATCTTATTCCACTCGGCGTACACGAAACAGAAAAGTCATTGTGACAAATCTGGCAACACATTCAGCAACGGCCTTGAATTGTACAAGCAACGAAGTCAGAAATTGGGATCCTAATAAAGCCAAACGTAATAATGCTGCAAAATGTGTTTACTGCCATGAGATATTCGAAAGTCGATGCGAGGTGTTGATACATACAGTAAGTCATCACCAGGATGAAAAAATTCCCTATGAATGTGAAATGTGCGGTCTGATTCTCAACAATCCGTCAGTTTTAAAAAAAACATGTTAATAATGAATGTGGAATGTCCAGTCCATTGAGAAAATATTTAGTAAACGCCATACAGACGGAAATAGAAAATAAATTAATGATGCCTTTGACGTCGTTTACAACTCTACAAGAAACATAATTTAGTCATATTTGTGCCAATAATAATATATTGATTTTCAGGACGTGTTCTAAGATTTATATACATTTTATTTTAAAACGCAGTAAATGTCATTATTATATTTGTACTAAAATACTTACACTAAAATAGAAGAAAATTAATTAATAGTGCTAAATTTGACTTTTATTGTTCAAATAAGTCTACAAGAAACTTAATTTAGTCATATTCGTGCTAATAATAATATTTATTCAGAAAGTGTTTTAATTATAATATATTATTTTATAATACATGAAATATCAATATTATAACTGATTTGTGCAATACAATTCACGATTTCTTACAATGTAAACTCATATATGATTTTATTTCTTTATCTGATATGATTAAATTGATTTTAGGTTCATAGGATCAGCAGAATTTAATCGCTATTCATTTTGAAAAATACATAGCAAGATTTTGTAACTCATCGCTGAGAGATAAGTTAAAATGTTGCAAAATAAGAATTTGCGCAATACTTATTTTTAACATAACTGTTCATTGGTTAAACTAGTTACTAGGTAAAGTATTTATGTCAATGAGCAACAGATTGGAACTACATATCTATTGTCTAAAACCATGAAGTATACAAAATGTTCAGTTTTGGACAGATTAAAATTGCATACCTAACTTCAACTGAAAATAAAGGTGGTATAGCTATTGTCATGTAGGCAAATAATTAATGCATCAAATATGGCTAGTTTTAGGACCCTCTAATGGACAGTGTAATAGTAAGTCCAAAGAAATAAACGAAAAGTATAAACAAATTAATGCACATTATAAAGTTAGGGCTTTGAATCTTTTGTTGCATAATAGTATTATAATATAATATATAATATTATATGTAGTAGTAAAATACAAATGTCAGTTATTCCGACTACTATTAGCCGTCGTTAATAAACAAACCCATCATGTTCGTGTTAACTTGAAGTTTTTCCTCATTTGAGAGAAGCTTTACCACAAAAACTAACTGTATCTCGTGCCCCGCATCTTACGATAATAAAAATTGTCGCATCGGTACATTCCCGAAAAAGATATATACTCGAATAGTTACGGAGCGACATTTTACAAAGTCAGCGTCAATAAGATTCCTTCGCAGAAATTCAAAAAATACATGCGCATTCCCAATAATTTCACAAACCGGAACCATACTTCGATTGAATTTGACATGACAGAATCAATATGATTCATTTTCTTATGCATAAATACGACAAAGTTAAATATGATTTTATTAAATTTAGTTCGAAAAAATCTGCCTTCCAAAATATCGTCAGAAAAATTTAGTAATTTCGACAAATGATTTCGTCAAATTCGTATTCCTCGAATAATGTTCACGATTTAATAGCCAAATGCTCACCTGAAAAGTGTATTGAAAACTATACAAAATATGCGGCAATGAATGAGAATACAAAACATTTTTTTAAACCATTCCCAGGACAACCAATCTCAAAATGAATTTTTCAAAAAAACGGAGAAATTTAATTTAAAAAACCTTTAGTCTAACTACTTCCAGGGAAAACATTTACTATAATATTGTTATATTTCCTGCATTTTAGTGTTGTACAATAATGTCATACGAACAATCTGAATCTACTTGGGTACTACAATGTATTTATACATAACTAGAGACGAATTTTTTCTCAACAAGACCTTCTTGACGCTATTTTATAATGATAAAAACTAATACAGTAGATAATACGGAAGTTTTGGATGCTAATACAACAGCTACTGTATTAACATCCTTAACTTCTGCCTCAACTGATAATGAAGTGCCACAACTTACTACATTAGGCACTTCATTAGCAGATAACCTTAGATTGGAGATTGATTTTAATTTCATTCTTGCAAAGCATTGTCCAATATGTGACATATACTTTGCATTTAAAACTGAATTGCAGAAACACCTGGTAACCAGACCTCCAAATGAAACTCTTAAAAGACAATGTTTAGCTTATTTACCGTCGAACATTCTATAAGGAACCTGAAGAATGATGCCAAATTCTGTGATATTCTTCTGGATTGTAATAGCTTTCAGAAGAATGTCAAACAATTTGGCAACATTCTTCTGATCCTTCTAGAATATTCCACGGTAAATAAGCTAAAAATTGTCCGTTAAGACTTTCATTTGGAGGTCTGATGGTAACTCTTCATCCCACATTATATGACAATGTTGAAATACCCCAGATTGATCAAGGTGTGGCTACATTTCCGAAGCCTTTAGCATGGTTTACGTATATCATGCGGACATAGGCAATCACATTTGTAAGAGTGTACAAGGATTGTTTTACAATTGCCTTGAGCAAATACTGAAAATCTTTATTATAACTAAATGGGTCAATTTATTATTGAATGTTACATGTCACGCAAAAACGGAGACGAAATTATTTACTAAAATTAACCTTTTTGTTCTTTTCTTTTCCCTGTGTTGAACTCCAATCAAGGCAAAAAGGCTACTAACTTAGCAATAGACCGGCTAATTTTTTTAATATAGGATTTCGTTTGTAGTAGCTCAGGATGGTTGCTAAAAAATCTTTTAGTTTTATGATTTCAAAATTTGAACCATATTCCGAAGGTGCAAAGAAAAACTTATTCCTTTGGTGTTAAAGAAGCACTTTTGAAGCAGATTTGCCTACGCCACTGCAATGTAAAACACGATCATTGGTTGACGTGTCAAGGAATGCTAACCAGTGTTTTAAACAAGCAATCTACGTAAATCCTGCTACAACAATATGGTACAAAAAGACAATATGTGGCGTGATTATTTTTCCAAGCCAGAGTGACTCAAAAATATGTACAAATGTAGCCATTGCAAAGTAAAACGGGGTGGTATTTCTTTCCCTTTCTCATTAGACCAAGTAGATCTTTTTGAAAAAAATAATACGGACATAGGACTAAATATTATTGGATATTCTGATTCATTTAGAACAACAAAATTTAAAAAACTGTTAACTAATACAGGCTAAATGGACGATACAATCAACGAAATTGTAAATAATCTTAACGATCGTCGAGATGACTTAAGTGATAATGACAATGTAATACTTCAAACAATACATTTCATTCTAGAGAGTACAGAGATGAAAAAAACAAAAAAGACGGAAATTTAACTATGATAGATTTACTCTTGATTATAGGTGATGCAGGTGAGCAGGATCATTATGTATTCATAGAAGATCTTCATGCTTTGCTAAGTAATGCCAAAACAAAATCCGGTCATGTCTGCAGACAAGTAGACAAGAAGAAAAGTTTGTAAAGGCAGACGTCGATACACATAATCAATTTTGTTCTGTCTTTTCTTAAATAAATATCGTCGCACCCAAAAAGTGTCTTTCATGGTCTTTGCTGACTTTGAAAGTTTTTGTAAGCTTGTTAAACCAGTAACCAGCCACAAATGCATCCAAGTCGAAGGTACTTTCCACATCCAGTACAGACATGATACAGAAGAATATGTTTTGTTACATGATGAATGAGATGAAGGACCGTTGACATCATCTGAAGAATCATCGAAAGGAGAAGATACTATAGCCCACCACAACACGCCTTCCTCTTCCGAACAGGCAGTGAAGAAATACTACGTTGAGGCGCCGTACATACAAGCAGCTTCATCATAACCGAAGGTTGAGAAGTACAGACCGAAATACTTCCAAATGCTACCCAAATTTTTAAAATATTTAAAATGAAATTAAAGTCATATGGGTTTTATCAGATACATATTCATACAATGCATTTACTCAATTACATCTATACAGAGAATTTTTAGTGGTGTCGTTATATTGTAGTGTAACCTATGTAAGTATGATACGTAGGTACCTTTTTATTTTGACACAGCATTATTCTGTTAAATCTGTTTCTGACCTTATTATTGGAATACTGTATGACACCATTTATGACATTGTTGTTTACCATTTCTAAAGACACATGTCTTATAACTTTGTTATTTCTATCTCTACAAGCCCAAATTACTACCACGATCCCACTCTTGTCCTACTACACGTCCAAGCATACCGACACAAAGTTGATCATTCCTTCTATGAATGTGTCATTGTTCTAGTATTTACTTTTACACAATTCTTGGCTCATCACATAAAACGGCGACTTCAATAAATTTCAGACAACTTCAGATTTCAGTTGAGTAGTCGTTGATCTTACACACACACCCGCATGTAGTTCTTAAAAGTATACAGGCTCTCGGGGCCTGCTGTAAATCCTTCTTATCCTTCATTAATAAATACAAGGAAAGCGTAATGTAATAACACCACAACAATTACTTCCCAGTTTAATTTCATTCCCATAATAATAAATAAGGAACTCAGGGCAACATAGTACACAAATAGATATTTATCAATATTATAGACGCAGTAGTTAATCACAACAGTAAGAAAGTCCTGTGTTTATCTCTTAACTCACCTGTATACACATTATTATGGGACGTGTAGTTAATCGCAACATACCAGTACAATACAATAAGCTTATGTAGAGAGTAAAGTTATAGTTTTTTATTCCCACTTATGTGTTTAGGATGTACTTTTAATGTCTAGTGGAAGAAATGAGTCATTAGATCTTAACAAAATTTTTCAGCGGCAATAAAAGAATACCAAGAAATACTAGACGCAAGTTTTCCAGATGGAACAAGAATTGCCCAGTACGTGGCCTCAAATGTTCATTGACTGAATTAAAAAAAAATAATATGCATTAATTGAATCTGAGTGTAAAACAGTTTATTTAATTAATTGCTATTGTAATTATGAGTCAATAAGCATACAAACGCGAAATAGATTAATGCAATGGAACGAGGACAGCTTTGTTAATAATTCTGATCTATGTTCTTCCTTCAAGTTTTTGCCTTTATGTTAAGAAACCCCTGCATACCACACTTTTATATGTATATTTTGTCTACTATATCTCTTAATTAATCAACTGATACGATAATTAACATTTTTCTGGGGTAACCGCTGATTGATTTATTAAATTTCATTTATATAGCTATTCATAGCATGTGTATAATTGAATATTATATTTTCTAGCTTCTACGGTACCAAAAAAACTAGCGCCTGCGACTTTAATGTAAGATTTTTTAAATTAGTATTCCCGAACGCTCGACTGACCACAGTAAAGGCAGCTACTCAGCAACCACGCAGCGTACTGTACCTACAAACTACCGTGAATGAAGGAACTTGTAAGATACGCGTATATCATGTATTATATTATGTTTAGCTTACCAACTATATTCAATGGATATACATGCTTGAGAAATATAAAGATATAATGGTTATTTTTAGCTTTCCCGACCTCTACACTGACCGCTGTTTGTACAAAGGAGACCACCATGACGGAAGTAACCACATCAATGTGTAGGACTATATACTATGTACTCAAATATCATGTATTGCTGTTAGGCAAAAATGCTTGTGTACTATTTATTAAGAGAATTTATAATTACTTTTAGTTTTCTGCCTCTTTACTGAGTTTAACCAAACCAATATCTAGAAAGCCGATTGCTGTAACAAAACCAAACGCAGCAAATCAGTCAACTTATATATATGTATATTCTCTATGTAATGTATGATATTATGATACTATTCAAAATTATTATTTATGTTGTGGGTCTAAGGCCATCCTAATGTGAATATGTCTTAAAATTTAACTTTGAATAATTAATTATATTGTGTAAACATTATAAATTCTGTGGTTGTGGGCTGCAGCCTTTGAAAGAAGCACAATGAACTACTACTACTACTACTATGATGCTTGTTGGGTTGTGATACAGAGTTTATTATTTTCAGCTTTTCTGACTAAGGCAACCACCACCACAACGCTAACGGCTTCAAGGCCAGCAAAAAAGTAATGACTTGATAATATGCAATCCGAAGTAAAAGCAGGAAAAGAGAAGATCTAGATGTTCTCTTTTCCTGCCAAGGCATTAAGGGTTGACAGCACCCTTCTTACAACTACAAAATCTCATCCTACCCAAGCGCCCTAAAATGCCTCCACCGCTCGCACATTTCTACGTATTTCATTCCTGCGTCTAATCCACTTGATTACGGGACAGCATCTCTTCCTCACTGCTCCTGGCACATGCGTATCAACATGCCTCCACCGCTATCAGAGCTTTGTCTCATCAACCTTCTCATAAACTACTCTACTAGGTAATTTTTTATAGCTACAATAGTTTTATGTGTATCCAAACGTGTAGACTGGCCTTCATTCTATTTATGTATTAATGTCAAAGCGCATTGCTCCCGCAGCCAAGGAGAACTCAACAGGTATGTGTAAACACAATAAATTATTTCAATCATTTATAATTAAGCATATAGTTATACTGCTGACCACCATGTATGTAATTATGTTATTTTCTAACAGCTAAAATGACTAATTTGGGTATATATGGACGTGATGGCTTGCGGTTCAAGATAATACTCCTTAAAACACTAGCAAAATCTATGTGCGACACATACAAAATTTTTAAGTAGAGTACCTCAAGCTGAAGTAGCTGCCTCCAAGCACTCCCAGATACCTATCCCGTTGGAACAAAGCATTGCTCCAAAATTAATCAACTCTCGTTCCTAAACAACATGCATTAATAAATTCTCTACGTAAAACTAATTACTTATTGACATGTTATCTTCAATTGTGATTCCCAGCCTTCTCGAAGCCTACATAGAAGGGAAAAAAGTGAAATGTTCGTATTTTTCTCTTTTGCAAGATGTTTTACTTAAGCAGATAAAGGAGCGGTTTTCATCAACACTATTGGAGGAAACATACACTGTAGCCACTATTTTAGATTCACAGATGAAGTCACGTATATTCAGAGCAGATGTTTCACCTGAGTTCTCTACTGTGTCTGAAGATATTTCATGGGAAATGATCAAGTTTTTTTGTGAAGCAAGGTAATTTCTTCATTTTTTAATATAACCTATTATTGATATATCAATTTATTACTTTGTCGATACATTTTCCTCTTGATTTTGCTTCCGAAAATAATAAAATTTTTGTTTATTTATTAATTAATTTCAGGTCTGACGAGCCAATGGTGCAGTCTTCTCCAAACGTTGCACAGGTGCCACAGAATCCAGAAACGAAAAAAGATCTGGTTTCGTTTTTTTCGTCTCCGTCACTGCAACATCTGAATCAGTAGTATTTAAATTGGAGCATACATATATATAACTTGACGAGGTGTTTTGACTACAAGGTGTTTTTCGTACAAGGTGAATTTGTCGGAGGTCATTTTTTAAGCAAAGGTGTTTTGACAGGGGAGGTCTTTTTACTGCGAGGTGTCATTATTCGAATTATTTTCGGCCGAGGTCTTTTTGATCCGAGGTGTTATTGACTGAGATCTTTTTGCAGAGGTCTTTTGACGTGCTCCAGATGTATTAATGTATCACATATGTAAAACGATTCGGACAACCCGGATACCTCCCTTTCATATTTATTTGACAATAGTAGATTCTCCTACCAAACATCACTTGATATCACTAGACTAGTATTATTAGTATCCCTGGCAAATTTACTTCGAATCAGCATCGAGTTTCACAAAAGCCGTAAATGCCACAAAAGCCGTAAATGCCACAAAAGCCGTAAATGCCGTAAATGCCACAAAAGCCGTAAATGCCGTAAATATGATGTATGTATGTATAATTTACATATATACATACATTTACGGCATTTACGGCATGCCGCAATTAAAAATCGTGCGGCATTTACGGCAATAAACGGCAGGCGGCATATACGGCACACTCTATACTCCGGACAGGAATTCAGGTAGAGAGTATTCCAAAATTATTTTGTAATGGGATCAAGTTTAAAGTGACACCACACAACTTAGCATGGAAGTTGTAACACTTGCAAGTAAAACCGCATTAAAGCAGAAATACCAAATTACATTAAATTGCTAGCAAGTAATACCAATTTACTGACACGAAATATTAAATTGATAGCATGTAATACCAACTGAGTAATACCAATTTACTATTACTAGCAAGCAATTTACAGCATTTTACATATAAAATTGCTGACATATACAAAACATGCTACCTATTAACAGATAGTAATTAAAGTTATAAATTTAAGTGATTTCCAAAAATAGGCGCGAATGAATGGTTTTACCAAAGATTGCAAGCCAACGAAAACGAAATTGCCATGTCCGAGGCATTTCTGGAGGGAACAGACATAAGATTAGAATATCGAAATCGCAAAATCGAAATAATATGAAATGAGTTCAATAATTTGAGCAACAGCCATATTGACAGACGTTGACCACTACACCAAGTAGCCCATGTGCTCCCCTTGTTTGTAATGTATGTAATGTATGTAATGTGTAGCAAAACAAAAACTTATTGAAATAAGCTTCGGACGAAATAGTCGTACTCAATTCACTGCGTTCAGTTTCTAATAGCGTTGTAAGAAATCCATGTATAAGCCACTCTTAAAACCTTCTTTGACAATTTTCTGATTGTTTGCTGCATAACAGCTGCATCCTCGTCCTGTCTGTAAAAACTACATTTGAATGAATTTGGTTGTTGTTGGTTTGTATGCTCCAACAAAATTCCATCCCTGTAATGCACAAGTTTAATATACTGAATTAACACGGGTTATAAATTTAATCTCATACGTTATAGTTAGGTACGTAAAATAACAAAATAATTAGTTTTACTACTCGAATTGCACGATTTACTTTTTCTTAGTTATTGGTTATACCTCAATAATTATTGTATTAACGCTAAAGGAAAGGGTAAAAATTGCATTCAACAGTCTCTAACAATTTTTGATTTAACTTTTTTAGCAAACGGCTCTCTTCCTATAGAACATTCGTCTTAAATATGAGAACGCCAGATTCCAGGAAACTTCCTTCATACTTCCTTATTACTGGTATAAAATTCTCATTTTCCCTTTTTGCTATTGTGATATTGTAATTTTTAATTTAAAAACGATTCCCAGCAATCCCATTCCCAACACTAGACCAATCCCAATAAGAGTTTGTTAAATAAAAAAAATTATGAATTGGCGTACACAAGTTATTGTAGAAATCATTAAATCTGGCGATGCTGCCCGAATTTAATTCATTATGAAATGGTCTTTTTACTGCTATAAAATACTTACATTCAAACTAGGAATAAGTTTTATACACAGTTAACCAGATATTTGAAAAATAAAATTGAAAGACAACGGTTAAAATGTTTGTTCCACAAGAGTAATTATTTGTTAAATTAAAAGATTGATAGTCTTTTTCATCAATGAACTGTAAAAACTTATATTAAGCCAGCTCTTTTTGTGATCGAAAGTGATTTTAATATTGTCTAAAGCATTGGCTGATTTTTGATTTGTAATTACCGAGTAATATGCATTGCTAGAAAACAAAAATTGTAGATTCATTTGCCGATGCTTTGGGGCATACTCGCCCAGGAATGAAGATGGGAAATATCCTTTCAAATTAGCATTTGATTTCCGTTATTTTAGGAAGAGTTGCGCATTTCCAAAAATTTTCGATTTGGATTGACTTTATGGAGTGGCTATCTATATGTTTTTTTGACGTTGGAGTCTAAACTAAATGTGAACAGCAATCTGGCCCCGCTTACCATAATTTCGAAAAAATCTTTTGGATGCAGAATCGCTAGCATTTCCTACTTATTGTGATAGTGCTTTGCATAAAAATGAAAAATATTTAATATGGCAAAACTATTAGAAATGAGGAATCGGGTTCAAAATTACCAAAATTTGTGTTTCCTTACTGTAGATTCCCGTGATGGTATTATATTTTCTTTCTGAAAATGTTTATAATATTGTACTTAATATGGATCAAGGTTTCCATCAAGTTAAATCCAAGAAATGTATGTTGCTGGATGCTGGTACAAAAAATTTCGATCCATTGTGAGACCTAAAGTTATGTGACCAAAAAAGCGTTATGTAGGTTAACCACTGAAATAGAGTATTTAAATAAATAATTTTTTATTATGAACACAAATTATGTAAACTCGTTAGATAACTAAAACGATCTTAGTTTCGCTTTTCAAAAAGCAAACAATAATTACGAACGTTGCTCAGGGCATTTGTATACAATTTTAGACACACAGCGTTTGGTAATATAAAACCTAATCACCATGCATCTGAGAATTACGCTTTCAGTTAATTTTAATTACGAAATATGTGTCTATAAATGTAGAAATGTTAATTAGAACAGTGGAAAAAGCATTTCAAAATCATTTTCTCCTTCCGAACAAAATGGGAAATGAAGCATTTATATCTTAGATAAAATAGAAAGGCTGAGATCTAAGAAACATAGCAACATTTAGCAATTAAACCGGCCGATATTCATATTATACACAAAAGTATTCTAGCCAGAGAGATGTTTAGAGAGTGGCAGTTCAGTGTTGTCTCAAAATCCATATTCAATGAAATAATCGTTGTTTATTTGAGCAGACTAGATGTCAGTGTTCAATCTATCTACCACACTCGGTAAAATTGAAATTCATAGTCTCATTTTTGGTGATTCAGCATTATATATTACAGGTACAGCCAATTAGCCCGTTTCTGAATGTACCCCAAATTTAGAATAACACAGATATGTATTCTGAATGTCAATAGTACCTATGTATGATATTAGTTAATTTTGGGGAAATTCAGAAACATTATTGCAAATTCGAAGTATATATTAACGATGAGTTCGTTCT